>BHFT01069394.1:0-20873 GCA_004320025.1 Laticauda laticaudata
AGCTGGACCTGGAGATTTGTGTCTGAGGAGGGCTTGGCTGGGTGGCGGTTGGAGGAAGGAGAAGTATCAGTGGGGCTGTCTGTCCCTGCCAGCTGGGTCGCAGCTGCATGGTGTCTATGGCGTCTGTGGCATGCCGAGGAACCTGGGTCTTGGACTGGGAAGGGAGGTGCCCTCTTTGCTGTCCGGAGTATGTCGCTGGTAGTGGTGGGCTATTGCGTAGGTTCGAGGGTGGTCTGTTGATACATCGGGGAAGGGCTCTGTAAGTTTTTGGTGGTGAGTGGAGAGTGCATGACCTTGGAGTGGGTCGCGCAAGTTCAGCTGGGCCTCGGATGGAGGTCAAGCAGGACTGGCTGTGATCCTCTCCTTCATGCTGCCTGGTACTGTGTTCGGCCGTCCTCTTGCATGTTCACGGGCGTTTCCTTGGCCGTGGCACACTATCGGTGAATGAAAGGGCTTGCGGTTGGAAGGTGGTAATGTTGAAGTTGGCCATTCCAGTTCTGGACGTTAGGAAGATCGGTGCGTTGGCCCTTAGCCTTGATTGTGTCCGGCTGATTCCAAGAGACAGCTTGTGGCGTCTTCTGTCCCTTTATGTCCGGTCTGGCCCTCTGTATGCTTTCTGTGGAAGGTTTGCGAGGCTGGGCTGTTGGGTGTGGGTGTTGGTCTCTGGTGGCTGGCCTCTTCTTCTTGCTACTATTATCTGAGACATCTGGGGAATCCTCTCATCACGATTTCTGGCATAGGGAGTGCAAAGCATGTGTGGGGGGGGGTTCTCTGTCGTGGGGCTCGTCTCAAAGACATACCTGCCTGTGTGACAGGCTAGCTCCGTCTCCTGGCGGCTGGCAAGAGACGTGGCTCTCTGATGGGCGGGTGTCTGAGGGATTGAGGGTTGACAGAGGCGGCTGCGTTGGCCTCCGGTGGCACTGGAGATCTCAACCCTCGTCAGAAGTGCAGCACCGGCCATGACAGAGCTGAGGGTCTCGCGGCCACCGGGGTCGAGCCCTGAGCTTGACAGCAGGGGACGTGCCCGGGGGGGAGGAGGAACAGTTACATTCTCTTTTCCGGAGGACTGAGGGAGGAAGGTACCCTGGGATGGCTGAGGGGAGATGAGTACTCTTTTGCAGGAAGGGCCCAGGCTCTACCGTGACACCCAGTGGAGCAGGCCCAGCGTTGGGAGAGAAGAAGGCGGAAGAGCCCTGGGCTACAACTTTTGGAGTCCTCCTGGGGTGGTGGAAGCATATCCACAACCTGGTATGGCAAAGCTGCACCTGAAAAGAGATCCGGGCAAGGCCGCTGTCAAGACTCACTTTGACCGGGAAGACCTATGAATCCCATGAGAAGGTAAGCTTCCTGGAGGGTGAGATCTGGCCACCGAGGAGCAGCCCCTCTGTCAACCCTCCCCTCAGACAGCCACCAGAGCCACTTCTCTTCAGCAGGAGACAGTACCATGCCAGGCAGGTGTCTTTTGGGGGCCCCACGAAGAGACCCCCCCACCAGCTGCACTCCCCCGTGCAAGAGAAAGGGGGAGATGTGGAGGATCCCCTGTCTCAGATGGAGCAACGAAGGGGGGCAGCCACCCATAGAGAACCCAACCCACACACCCAGCCTCCACCTCCATCAGAGCAGAACAGAGAGGCAACCGGAGGGACAGAGTCCCACACTGTCCTCTTGGAGAATCAGGGACAACAATCAAGGCAAGCACAGATCTCCTCTCCTTCACCAGCTGGTCCACTTCAAATAGCCACTTCCAACCGCAAGCCCTTCATCACGTAATGTGGGCCAGACCCTCGTGGACATGCCGAGGCCCAGTACAGGCGAATGAAGAGAGGTTTCAAGCCTTGTCACTCCCTCCAGGCCCAGCTGAACCTGCTGCACCCATCAGGTCTCTCCTCCACCCAGCCGATGTCACAGCCATTCCACGTTTCAGCAGCCCCTCGCACTACCAAGCCCACCACTACCACGGACTTCCGCACGGCAGAGGCATCCTTCCCAGTCCAGACCCAGGTTCCTCGGATGCCACAGACGCCTATAGACACCTCAGTGACCAGCTGCAGACCAGACAGCCCACTAACTATCTTCCTTCTCACCCCAACAGCCAAGCCCTTCCTCAGTAACATCTGTCATCAGTGTTGGCCTCAACTCCGGAGGTTCCTTGCGAAGGGGCTCTCAACCTCACGGGACTGAGTTAGCTCTTCTGAGAGCTTACTGCACACAACCATCTCCTGTTGTACTCTCGCGGCCAGGTACAATGGCGCCATCAGTACCAGCACTTCCAGCACAGCCACCTCCACAGTCCTGCCACCTTTACATCTGAGACCGATGGGGTCCTCAGAGTGACTGGGAAAGAGGCCAGAGACTGAGTGTTACTTCTCACCTTATCTTTGGCTTAAAGACACTTACTTGGGCATTTTGCTTTTTATATAAAGTCAATACAGTTTGTTATTAATAAAGGTTATCTTTGCTTCAACATTGGTTCCTTTTTTACTTAATAAAGTATTGGGGAAACTTTGAAAAAAAGGGTTAGCCTTATGCATGCTTGTGGGATGGTAAGGATAGCTTGTGGGATGGATAGCTGTCGGGATGGTGTAAATGATAGCGTGGGATTGGTAAGGATACGCTTGTGGGATGGATACGCTGTGGGATGGTATTGATATGTGGGATGGTAAGGATAGCTGTGGGTGGATAGCTGTAGGATGGGAAAGGTATAGGCTGTGGGAGTGGATAGCTGTGGGATTGGTAGGATAGCTATGGATAAGGATAGTTGTGGGATGGGTAAGGATAGCTTGTGGGACAGATAAGCTCCAGTGCAAGCATAGTGGGAGCTGTATGGTCCCCCTCAGCTGCCCACACATATGCCGCTTTATTATCAATAACAATTTAAATCATTGATTCCACACATTTCAACATAACAAAACTCTTTATTAATGCCCTATTAATTGTAGGCCACTCCACATACATGGCCCATATCTCATCAGGGTGTGATGAGACGGCTGAAGGAAGCAATCCATTAAGCATCTACATCCTTCTCTTGCCACTCCACTGCTCCAGCTGGGGAGTTGCACACAGTGTTTCAGGAGGTTGCAACTGCTTCCTTCCTCACGTGAAGCTCTGGTAGGGCGGCCTTGCACATCCACAGTGTCTATCAGGTTAGTCCTTGCCTCCATTCACCAGGCCCCAGATGTCCCACTTGCCGTGTTGAATGGTGTCAAGCCTGTTCTGCAACACTGGATACGGGTGCGCATCGAGATTGTGCAGGATGCAGACAGGCGTTTACATGAGCTGCCTCAAGGTCTGTGGGCGATGCTGCATGGTGGTGAGTGAAAGTCCTGGAACACTGTTGGCCAGGATGCCAAAGGCAGTCTCTCACCCACCCGTCTTGCCCTGGACAGCCCTGTAGTTGAGACCTCTCTTTCACGGGTGAAGGTATCTTGAAGTGTAGGGCTTCATGAGTAGGTTCTGAGTAAAGGAAGGGAATAAAAACATAAAAGAAAAAATAAGGGGGGAAGGGAGAAGGCGCATCCCCCATGATGAAGTAGGGCACATCTTATGTGTCCTGTTGATGTGGTCTGGATCTGGTGAAACCCAATGATGAGGTTGTGTTCCATGGCTCACCAGGAAGTCACTGCGTTTTTATATCTGAGCAGTCTGAACGCTGACCCATCTGCTGAAGCATCCAATGTACATGAACTTGTAGTCAGCCATCAACCATGGCAAAGAGAGAATCCTGGAAGAAAGCCCTTGTAGTTGAAATAATTGGCCCGCGAATTGGGTGCGAGCTTTTGCAGCACGGTGGCTTGCCATCTAGGCTTTAAACGGTGTGGGGAAGTTCACCTCTGATTACACTGCTCTGGAACTTTCCCTCCAGCTTCTTCAGTGGTGGGCACATCTGGAGGAGCTCCTCCTCCCCCCACCGGCCACGTATTCTTCGTGATGGCCTGTACGCAATTCTCTGACCACATGCTGGATGGTGTTGTGTGGCACCATCCAGCCAATACTGCATGTTCTGTACACGGTCCAAAGGCCGAGGCGGTGACACTATGGTCAGTGCCACCCTTCAGTCCAGGGTCCAGTGGCTCGGGGACGGAAGTTTGACGTTGTTTGCCTTTATGGTCACACCTGGGACTAGACGCTCAGCACATACTTCCGTCCAAAGCATGGCTGGTGCATCCTCATGACAGTGTGGAATGCAGCCAATGTCTTCGTGTCACTCGCACCATCGCTTGTCATAGCAGTCCAAACCGCCACTCTTCTCAGCCGACTCCACTCTCGGGCCCAGACAGTTCTTGGACGCTCTCCTCTTTCCTTGCGTAGAAAAGGGCAGAACAGTCTGAGAGCTGTCCTTAGGTTCTTGGGGTCTGAATGATGCGTGATACCAAAACAGAGGTGTGCGATGATCCAATGGTGGACAGATCAATGGATGTGTGGAAGAGCAAGAGCAAGGCTGAAGAGGTCTGCACTTGCACACCAGGGCTGCTGGACTGAAAGTGAGATCCAGGTGATTTCCTCCCCCTTTTTATAAGAAATGTCAGTTTTCCGCTAGCTGTCCTTCCACATACTCTAGGCATCCTCCAGACATCCTAATTATCCGAGATACGTCCCATATATGAACGTTTTGTCCGTTTTAATGCTTTCTTTATGAGCTGCATCCGCTTTCATCCTTTCTATGTCCGTGGTACTTACGCTTTGTGGACGTTCCGCATACCTTTCGCTTCCTTCCTCTTTCCGCTTTCCACTGGATCAGATGTGAGTTGTGCGGATGGCCAGAGGATGCTGAGAGGATACATCAGACGTGTAAGAGATGACAACGGACGTAGAACGTTTGTTGCCCGTATGTGTCACGGATGTAGATCGTACACGGCGGAAAGTTCATCCACTCAAAAAGTTTCGTGCAACTCAAAACTTTTTGAGCGGATGAAATAGCAATGGACGGATGTTTGACGGATAGAGCATATGAAAGACGTACGCAGTGAGTACACAATGGATGCATTGCGTTTTCTAATGGATGGCAAGCTTTTTTGTCCGTTTTACATCCTCTTTGCATCCGTTGGTTCAGTGTGACAGGGGCTTTATTACTCAAAGACACAATAATGGCCTGGTAGTTTTAAAAGAAGACTGAATAAATTCAAGAATGGCTGTTCTATCAAGCAATTTTGATCTTGAGCTTCAGTGTAATCTCTGAGCAGAAGGAAGAAAACCTACAAATACTAGTTTGAAAGGAAAAATGATGTGAGAGACATTGCGAGCACCAGACATTTAACTGGTCACTGTGAGAAAAACAATGAATGGACTTTGGATAAACCAGGATGGTGTTGTTATTATTTGCTTAAGAATCAATATTATAAAATTCATTCCATTGTAAATCAAATTCATGCAGAAGCTTATCTGGTTTTAGTCCAGAAACTTCTCAAGATACTTCGCTGCATCAGAAAGAATTTGCAAATATCTCTTTCAAACTTCTCTGTGTATTACAGAATATGGAAAGCTACCTTATACAAATTATATGTATACAATGCACTATGGTTGTGTTATTTTTTTATTTAATAAACTTCAATGGTTGGATTCATACACAGGATGATTTACAACCATTGGCTGGCTTCATACAACTCATTCACGTCTTTGTAAGCAAACCACTTTTTTTCTGTAACCCATTTTTCAATAATCCATCTAATGCAGCATAACTTATCTAACTTGGTTGTTATATTACAAAAAACTATAGTTTTTAACCAAGATTTTTAATAACCAGCATGAGGGAAAAGCAAAAATGTGTTGTCCCCAATTTGGGTCTGAGCCTGGTGTCAAATACGATGAAGAACACTAGATATGAGGTGCAGATTTTGTTTCCTTTTATTGTAAATCAGCAAATGGAGTCCTAGAGTACAAAATGCCAGGACCCAGAACAAAGGATTAAGAGGGCTTTATACAATCTTATTGAAACAGACAGCAGGAGAAGGCAGATTATATAAGAAATATCATCTCATAAACATTTTAGTAATAATCTAACAATTTGTTCCAGTGGTCTCTAGTTGTCCCTATTCCAAAGACTTGGCTAATGAATCCTCCAGAAATTATCTAATATACATACTATTATATATTATATAATATACATACTATTATATATTATATAATATACATACTAAATGTTACACCTGATTATTCTAAACAGTCTTTGTTCTTTGCCAGACAGATTTCACAAATACAGGCTTCTGGTTCAAGTGCATGCCATAGGCTTGCTTTTCTTTTCGCAGATAAGCCTGTCATATGGTTAGCGTAGAACATACTAAACATGGTTTGAAGATATCAAGAATTAAACACAGGACTTCTCCCCTGCAATACATAAACTATATTATTGGATTCATACAGTAGGCTTACTTATGGATAACTTTAAAATGGGTTAGCCCTAGGAACCAGTTCTGAAGGTTTACATGACACGCTGAACCACAAACTAATCCTGAGGACTAGGATCCATTCAACATATTAAAGTAGGTTGGCCAGTTTAATGTTTATAAGGCCCGGTCCCACTGGCCGACGGACGCAAAACGTATGCATAAAGGACACAGCGGACGAGCAAAATTTCGGGGNATATCGGATGCAAACCGTTCACTGCGCATCCTTTCTATTTCCATGCTACTGACGCTGTGTAGACGTTCAGTGTACCTTTTGTTTCCTCCCTCTTTCCGTTTTCAGCTGCAGCGGATGTGAGTTGAGAGGATGCCCAGAGGATGCAGAGAGGATACAGCGGACGTTTAACGGGTGATAAACGGACATAGAACGTTTGTTGCTCGTATGTCGCGGATTTACATCGTACACGGCGGAAAGTTCATCCGTTCACAAAGTTTTGTGCAGCTCAAAACTTCTTGCTCGGATGAAATCGCAGTGGACGGATGCATGACGGATAGAGCGCATGAAACACGTATGCAATGAGTACACAACGGGTGCATAGCGTTTTCCAACGGATGGCAAGCTTTTTTTAACATTTCACATCCTCTTTGCATCCGTAAGTGCAGTGGGACATGGGCTTATATCACTAAACAGCCAAACGAGGCTCTATTCCTTTCATTTACACTTGAAGCAAAATCCCCAGAACTGCATCTCCAGGTAAGGAAGATGCCAATTCTGGGAATTTCTGCTTCAAATGTAACGAAGAGGAATAGAGCTCGTTTGGCTCTGTAGCAACAACCAGTAAGAAGCCAGACCATCTGACAAATCAAGTTAAATCATAAACGGGCTAAGGCTGTTGCATGACTCCCATCCACCGGCGTTTATGAACCAAACGTGGCTTTTTCAACAATCACAACTGGAAGAAACCATGTGCTGCCATGATTCACGTGTGAATCCAGTCACTATTCAAGATCTGCTTTCCTTTCAGTTCTGAAGGACCTTTTCCCTGAATAAGCGGGCCGTGGGGTGGAGGACTGCGCACGTTCGCGCCCCCTCCACTGGTTGCTTTCGCGCCCCTTCCTTCCCTCAGTCGGTTTGTTGTGCGCGCAAAAGACAGCTGTCCGCTCGTCGGCGTCTGGCGGCACCGACCTGGAGCCGTCATTCCGTATAGAGGCGTCGGGCCGAGAAAGAGGCAAAAGTTGCTCCGGACCGCGTGACCCTCAGGTTTAAAGCCGGGTTCCTTCCACCGTTCCTTCTTCCTCGCCCCTTTTCCTCCTCCTACCCGGAGGAGAAGCACAAAGCGCCCGAGGCTAGAAAAGGCAGCCTTCAGCCCCAAGCCGGCCGCTTCTTCAAGCGGGTAAGTACTTCAAGCGGGCCGGCAAGCGAACCTTGTCGTCGGGAGAAAAGAGGACAGAGCAATTTAGAAACGGCGCCTTCGCTTTTCTGCAATTGCGATGGATTCGTACGGCGACGGCTGGGTTGCCGCCCTTCGAGCGCCCCGGACGGTTCCCTCAGCCGTGCGCTTTGGAGACGCCCTAAGACAGGGATCTCCAACCTTGGCAACTTTAAGCCTGGAGGACTTCAACTCCCAGATTCTGGGAGTTGAAGTCCTCCAGGGTTAAAGTTGCCAAGGTTGGAGACCCCTGCTAAGACGTCCGAAGAGAATCGGCTCCAGGCTGCCGGCGGGATTTTGGGTAGCGTGGTGAGGTGGGCGAGAAGACGCTAAGCGGAGCGGAGCGCCGTATCTTTTGCAGAGATAAATACTGTAGGAAGCAACTTTAGTCCGGGTCTAACTGGGAACCATGTGGTTCGAAGTGAATGGGATGACGCTGGAATAAGCAGAATAGGAACCCGGTTACTTTATGGCAGGCAATACGCAGCTTTTCTCAACTTGGGGTCCTTTACTGTATTTGATCTGTGTGGGCAGAGTCAGGCTTGCTGAATGGGGTTTGTGGGCGTTGTGGTGTCCAGGTTTGAGAATGCAGCCTTTAATCCTGTGTTAAACAGAATTTTTGAACAGGGTTGTTTTGTTTGCTTTTAATTTTGCCATTTTACAATTCACTGCAGCGCATGAGAAATTTGTACAAAGTGTTGTATTTGTACCTTATAGAATACTGTCCTGTAGTTATACTTAATGAAAAGTAGTGTAATCCATTCTAAAATGCAAAGGTGGAGTAACTTGGGTGATAATACTCTGCCTATCCTAGTTAAAGTCTGTTAGATTGCTATAAAGTAGCGCAGGTGGGAGGGAGAGCATCTAATTTTCTACAAAGGTAATTTTATATAAGTATAATTCTATATAAGTAGTTAAAATGAAAAACTCCAAATCCATGGTAGGATCTCTTTAAAAGCTACAAAGATTTCATGCGTAACATGCACATTGAGGTAAATGGTTATTTTTCTATTGCCTCAATCACTGAAATTACTCTTTTAGTGGCTTACATGCCTGGGTTCAAATATTAATAGCTAATCTTTAAAAGGTTTCAGTGTGATGCCTGTTGATACAGCAATGACTCATATTAAAGATGAATAAGTATCTGTTTGATAGAGGTTGTTTCCTAGGAGTTATTAGGAATGCCCTGCTTTTATAACCCTGAACCTTACTCAGTGCCTATTGATTTGGGACCAGTTAATTTCTGAATACAGATTTGAAGCTTAATGGTAAATGTATTTCATAAAGATCAATTGCATTTTATTTCAGTAGGATTTGCATACCACCCTTTATGATAGGGTCTGTAAAACAGAACCAAAATAAAAGTGGAATTGCTCGAAACACCCTGTCTCATTTTTATTTTTATAAAGGGTAGTATATGGATAATGAATAAATAAAAATAAACAGTGGGTAGTTAAACTGAAATTCACTAACTGCAGTTTGGATGATTTTGACAGTCAAAAAGTTTAAAAACAGGTTTGTGGAAGATCAGCTCCTAAAACTACTAGTATTGATGCCCATTTGCTGTATCTTCAATCACAGAAAGCATTCTTTATGTATTGATTGCTGTGAATTTATAGTGGAAGGAAGTTATTACCTCAGTACAGTTATCAGTTTTTCAATGCATCCAGTTCATGGCTCTGTGACACAGAAATAGAGTAAACAGATATGTTGCAGCAAAACTACTACGATATTCCTATGACTTAAAATATGGGCCTACAACTTTTCCTCATCCACCTATCCCCTTAGGAATGGTTGTATATTCCTGTCACAGGATACTCTAAATTTATGTTGAACTAGATTGGTTTTCATGCATACCAATGCTATATATTTACGGTGCCACAATATTCTTAGTTGGCTTTATTTGCATAGTGCTAAACTTTAAGCCATATTTTACAAACTATATTATGTAACAATGTGATAACCTGGTCTACACAAGTTAGTATCACCTATATTTGAAATTGGTTTTGTACTATGCAGGTATTAAAAGTTCCCTTATTATACCATACAGAAGCAGTGGTATAAGTCATTTTGTAGTGAAATGTGTTGCTTTTAACTAGCTTAGTGATCTCTTTGCTTTGCTTGTTTGCACACAATATTTTAGAGTAAATTATTTTTTATTTAGTATGTTCTCAAATCTAGAATTGGAGAATCTTACATTCATCCATTCACCAGTAAATGAACGTACAGTAATCTATGGATTGTTGCATATAGCATATAAACTATACTGGGTTGCAGTATTTGCAAACTACTGTATTCCTTTGTCTAAAGATTTGACCTATTTCAACTTTTCTTAGGGACTATAGGGAACAAATCATTAGTTCTAAGAGTTGACACCAATTTGATGATACATAATCATTTTTCTTGTCAGAACAAGAAACCTTTATCAAAGATTTTGTGAAAGATGTAGACAAACTGTAATGCTGGAAAAGGGCAGTGAGAAAGATTGGACCTATTTTTATGAAGAGAAATTAAGGGAATGCATTAAGGGCAGAAGGGTCAAATAAAAAATAAAAACCTGTCTCTTTTATTCAGGAATTAATGTTAAATTACAGGAAAGAAATTCTAACTGAATATTAGCAGTTGAATCAATTTCTAAGGGAGGTTGGAGCTCCTCTTCCCTAGATGTGTTCAAGTTCAGCCATCTGTTGAGGGAGCTTTAATTAGGATTACATCACTAATAAAATTGGACTCATTAGCCTAAATGCATCCAATTTTCTTTTTTAAACATGAATACTGCCAAGGAATAGCTAGGCTATATTCAATCATCACTTATTCTAAGAGATCATAAGCAGATATTTTTTACATTTTTATTCTTCAAAAACTTCACTGAAAACTTCAGCAAAGATGAAATTAATATTCTGCATGTCACAGATGTTCGTAGAATATTATACATGCTTTGAAATGACTTCAGATTTAGTGCCTCTCCAGGATCCATCTTTTTGTACAAAATCAGCAACACTGCTGTCAAGAGTAAAAGTAGGCATTTGAACGCATTGCCCAAGATATATACTCATTTAACAACAGAGCAAACAAATTAAATATTGTCTGGCAATAAAATAATTTTTCTCTAGTTGTTATAATGTTGTTTTCTAACATCTTAAGATGTTTAAATACTTGAAGTTTTCTTAAGCAGGCTCCTTGTATGTATGAAATAAAAACAGAAAATTTGTTTTCTTGGTTAGTCGATGAAGATTTGTGTTGTTAGGGGATGATCTGTCTATCATTCTAGAATTAATTTAATGTAATTTGCAGTTCCATTTTCTACAAAATGCAGAAGTCTTAGAGGTGCATTGGAATGGAGTTGTTGCTTAGTGATGAAATTGTGCAATTGACTACAGTAAAGATTTTCACCTTTATATTGTGTATTGTTGAATTTCGATTGCCATTAAACTTAACTCTTTGAATACACAATAATTTTTTGCAATGGGCATATCCCATTAGTGATCCTCCCAATCACCTTCCTTTTCTGAAGCAATTATATTCTTCATAAATTCTTCAAAATCAACTTATATATCTCCCTATTTATTTTGCTGATTATGAGAAAGGCTTTAGAAAATGCCCTCATTGAAGAAAACCAGTACAATATATACCGCGGAACATTAATTTTTAAATGAGTCCCAGGCAATGCAGTCTTCTTCCCATAGAAGTGATTTGGCTCCCATTCTCCTTGTTCACAGGATAATTGCTACATGAACGGCTTTGCTTAGGATTGAAATTCCATGGGCACTCCCATTGCAGCATCCCCATGGTCAAGTGATTAAAATGTGTTGGCAGCTGGCATGTATTTGTGATCGTTTTGATGGTAATCATCTTTTGCAACCTTCTGACAAGGAAAGTAAATAGAGAAGCCAGATTCACTTAACAGCCATGTTACTAACTTAATAACTGCAGTGATTCACTGAACAACTATGGCAAGAAAGGTCATAAAATGCAGCAAAACTTATTTAATGATTGACTTGCTTAAGCAACAGTAATTTTGTTTTTACTTTTAGTATTAAATTTAATTTTATTCAAAAATGTAAACTTACAAACCCTGGATATAAATGATAACATCAGAAAACCACAATTGAGAAAATAAAAGTGAGTAAACAAATCTAGTTAGTAATTCATAGTAGTAGCAACCCCCAATAGTGGAAATCCCCAAACTCAGGTAAAGAAGGTGGTTTTAAACTTCCCTCCGAAATGGCAACAAAGATCAGGTCATCCTTATATGAGAGGCAGACTTTTCCACAATTTTCAGTTACTCACAGAGAAAGTGAGTTTCCTGAACCCCATTGCATTGCTTCAGGGGGTGTGAAAAGGCACACCATGCTTTTCAACTCACTCATATAAGATGGGCAAATTTTAATCTAGAGATAATGTTCCCAGATATAATTCTGAGTCAGAATGAGCTGTACAGCTGGGGCTTCATCAAGTTATTGGTAATAACTTTCTCTTCTGTTGAGTCTATTGTATGACTTGAAACTATGACAACAATTTCAGCCACACAGTTTTCACACAGTACAAAATAAATGCAGAAAAATATCCAGACAGTTAGTACATTGTAAAGATAACACTTATGGAGGTGTGAAAATAATAGATAGAAAAAGTTATTATTTAATATTTCTGTTGTTTTTTCAAAAAGCACATTCTTTAATGTACTCTACAGCCCATTTAACTGGGGACATAAGTAAAAATCTTACTTCACTAAAGTGTCTTTTTTTTAGAATTGCACCCTACAGTGGCTGTAATTGATAGGGTAGCTTGTTTGACTACAATATAAAAAATATCTTTATTGAACCATGTATAAGAAAGCCTCTATAGATCATTCAGATAAATGTTTGGATAAGCTTTGCCACAAGAACATTATTGTTTCACTATCAATATTGTTTCCTTGGAGAACAAGGAAAACATTTTGTGCACAAACTATTCTGTATGTAGAAGAGCTACGTTCAGATGCACTGTATCTGAAGCAAAATGATATATTGATTCATACTTGGAATATGATAGAGTGGCTTTGTTCAGGTGTGGATAAAAATACAATTGTTTGAAATAGTTTTGAGAGAGGAGGGGAACAAGGTAGATCCGAAAATGTTAGCAGTTGAGGAATGACATGTTATAGACAGAAGATGGGATGTTGGGATCTGCTACAGTAGGAGTTCCTATGGGAAGGAGAGAGTCACACACCAGTCTTGCTCAGTTAATCCAATAACATCTCTCCAAATTTTTTCCACAAAACCTGGAACAAAAATCAAACATTCTAGATTTTGCTTTGACCGGCCTATGGCTTACCAGATTTCTGGAAAAGTATGATTTATTCTAGGTTTCAAATAAAATAATTTTCCATTCTGTGCACATCCTGGTCTAAACTTAGGAAAAATATCTGGCATGGAGAACTGGTTTTCTCTCTATCTGGAATTATTTCCAAATTTAAAATTTAGGGAATAGTATTAAACAAGAAGGCTAATAATATGCAAAAAGTAATGCCAATATTGAATTAATTCTGAAATTACAGTATGTATTGTTGTCTAAGTAATTAATGAAAATCAAGATTTTTGTTAAGTATAACTTTTTTATGCAATTCCTAGCAATTTCTAAATTCTGTCTGTCATATCAATGTTTAGATTGATCAGTGTCGTATGCCTCTCTTCTGTCAGCCTTGGTACATGTATTACTTTTTAATTAATTAGTTAATTCTGGTCTAGAATTAATTGAACTATTTTTCACTATTATAAAATAAAAAATAAGCTAAATACATATCCCAAATATTAAAGATGTATATTGGTGGACATGGCAACTGTCTGATGTTTCAAATTCCTTTTTTGCATTTTGTACATGCTTTTGTAGCTTTTAGGGAAAACTAATTTTGGAAGGATTATCTTTTATTATAAAAATTACTAAGCATTCTTCTGTTGGTGCTTTTAGAGAATGATATCTCTATTCTGTTTTCACTTCTACTATTTTCTATCTACATGTTTGTGAGGATAGATCTGCAAAATTAGAAGTCTATGATTAGAGCCAAGGTTTCCAACCTTTTAGAATTGGTAGGTACAGTTTTAGTGTTCAGAACATGGCAGGATATCTGTAGGAAGGGTAGCTTTGAAAAGTCAAGATGCCAGCCACGAGATTACAATGCATGTAAAAAAGGAGCAGGGTTTTATTGCATGACATTAATCTCCATCTTGACCTTTTTAATGCCCCTGCAGACATCCCTGGAACATGTAGTGGGATTATTGAAAAATAAGTTCTGGGGAAAGACAAACAGTCCCTGTAATTTTGCGTTTATTAAAATATCACTTGCCTTTATTCCATCCTCCATAAGATCACAGGTTTAAAGGAAATGGAGATGTGCTAATTTACTTTTCCTTTGGAATGCTGGTTTTATCTCAGGCTTAAGGGACAAATCTTGAATTCTGCTCACAGGATCCTCATGTTCAAATTGCCTATGGCATTGCTGTTTACTAAAAGCTAATTGTATGTGTGTATATATATATATATATTGTGTGTGTAATTATAATTATTATTTATTAAAAATAGGTTCAACTATTTTAGAGCCTATTTTTATTTTCCCTCATCAAATAAAAGTTTAAATGTTTAGGAGCTATATTAATATTCTATTCTTTTTCCTGTTTAACTTCTCTTAAAATTAGGTCACATTTCAACTGCTCTAACCATCACTTGAAAAAAAGGATGGAAAAAGCCACAGAATTTTCATCAGATGGCAACTCTTTGATTAAAGCTGTTTATCATAGAAGACTTCGCCTGACAAGATTATTGTTAGAAGGTGGGGCCTACATTAATGAAAGCAATGACCATGGTGAAACACCTTTAATGGTTGCTTGTAAAACAAAGCATGTAGACCATCAAAGTGCTAGCAAGTTCAAAATGGTGAAATACCTTTTGGAAAATAATGCAGACCCAAACATACAAGACAAAACTGGAAAGACAGCTTTGATGCACGCCTGCTTGCAAAAAGCTGGCCCTGATGTGGTTTCTTTGCTCATTAAAAATGGAGCTGATTTAAGTTTACAAGACCATTTAGGAAACACAGTTCTTCTATATTCAGTGAATTCGGAGGATAAGGAAACTCTAAAAATTATTCTAGATGCTTGTAAAGCTAAGGGAAAAGAAGTTATAATCATCACCAAAGATAGATCTCCATCTGGAAAGCAAAGAACTAGACAGTTCTTAAATGTGCCGCCTCCTGATGTTGATGAATGTCAGTTTTCAAGTTCTTGTACTTCTCCATCAGAAGTAGAAGTTAAAACAATTTTGCCCCCTCCTACAGATTCAAATGACACAAACGAGTCTCTATTTAATTTCAAAGAACTGAGTCATCCTGGAAGAAAGGAAGGTGCATCTGAACAGCATTCTCCTTCTAGAAAAATACACACAGGTCCTCAAGTACCAAACTCCAAAATTTACTCTGAACCTTGGATGAAAACTTCCTCTTCACTCTTGAATCAGAATCAAATATCTTGTTTACAAGAAGAGCTTCATGATATAACTCCAGAAGAAGAGTTATGTTTTAAAATCAATAATCTAGCCCTGTCTAAGAGATATATCACTAGGCATCACAGCATTGATATTAAGGATACCCTTAATTTTTTGAAAAGCTTTGATCAAACTGCCTCAAGAAAGATGTCATATGATGAAATAAATTCTAATTCACTTGTTGGTGAAGCTAGTCGGAGTGAAATTCCTTCAGACCAAAATTTGGATTTGACCCATGTGAACTTCATTTCCACCCTGAAAAGCATTGTTCAAAGGAGAAACCTGGGTGCAAACCACTACAGTTCTGATTCACAGTTAACTAGCGTAGGCCTTCTTACAGAAGACAGCAAATTACTTCTAGGGAAGAAAAAGCTTCTTTCACCATCTCCATCACTTTCTTCAAGTTCTAAAGAATTGATTGAAAATATGCTTCCGAGTTTCTTAAGCAGGAGAAGTCACGCTATTCTAGAGAGACGGGGTTCAGATCACACTGCCCTGACTAGACCTAACTTTCTCCCCCCCTTAAATGTGAACTTTCATTCCCCAATTTCTGATGTCTACAAGATAAATAACATATCTTCCTGTGGACAAAAAACCCTAATTCCAACAGCACCAACTCACTCCAAAGACTTTAAGAACACAACTTTGTTGACAAGAAGACAGTCATTACAAACAGAGCAGATCAAACAGCTGGTGAACTTTTAGAAAATGATAAGCAGTGATAACTTGTGTCTGCTTCCTTCATTTTTTTTTTCTTGTATGAAAATTAGCTGCTCAAGCATCTCAGATAAAAATTATATCAACCATTTGTTTTTTTCTAAATTCATGTTGAAATGAAGCTGCAAAAAAGAACCAAAGTCTTGTTCAATTGGAGAAATATATTTCTATATATAAATGGACCACACATGTAAACATTAATGTTTATTTAGCTTTAGCTTAGTATGTTGTGTGAACTCAGCCCATGGTAGCTTATAACAGCATCTGTGACTTAGCAGGTTATCTTAATTCAGCTGTAGTGAGCTACAAAATACGGCTGCCCTCATCATACATTTCATTATAAATATGAAAGATTGGATATTCTTGTTTAGCATAAGGATTTTAAACTACACATTGTTCATAGAGCATTTTTAACATTAACAAATGTTAAGCTAGTGTTTTTATACAATCTACTGCATCCTTCTCCAGTGGAGCTTCCCAGACATGTTAGATTGTCCATCAGCCACTCACCTCCCTGCTGTCATGACTGTTTTGGGCACTCAGTAGCTGACCCACATTTATGGCCATTTTCAGTGTCCTTTGGTCACATGAATGCAATTTATGACATTTTTGCTGAAAATCAAAGTATTTTCTTCTGATTTTCAGCAGAAATGCCCCAGGATGAGCAATGGGTTCACTTAACAATTGTCACAAAAAGGTTATACAAGTAGTCATGATGAACCACTTTATGTCTCACAAGTGACCCACTTTATGTCTCACTTTGTGCTCACCTTGATGGGCAGGCTCTATTATAAGTTGAAGGTTACCTGTAACCCTCACAGTAAATATTCACAGTAAAATATAATTAGGGAATGAAAGAAAAGCAGATGTCTCTATGCAGATAGTATTTTGTTAGGTTCCACATGTGTCACTTACTAATTTAGAGATACTAAAAAAACAAAGCACTTCCCCCCAAATTGTTGAGTAATATTGTATTTGTTAGCTTCTCTAACAAAGATCTTGATCAAAATGCATTAAGACTCATCCAGACATTTCTGTAGGACCAATTTAGCCATTAGCCAATAGGAATGTTCTTATAGTCTGATTTTTTTCAGATGGGTTAGGCTTCAGTTTCTGTAATTATCTAGCCAATAATCCAGTGTGAAAATTATGGAAGTTGAAGTCCACCACATCCAAAAGTTGTTAGGAACTCTAGTGATGCAAAGTTAGAATGCAGTATTGCAGGTCAACTGCCCACAGCCTGGAGTTCGATCCTGACAGCGCTCAAGGTTGATCCATCCTTCCAGTGAAAATCCAGATTGTTGGGCGCAATTGCTGACATTGTAAACCACCCAAAGAATGCTGTAAAGCACCATGGGGTGGTATATAAGTGCTATTGCTAATTGCTATATTGGATATTTGGATTTACAGTGTCTTTGCATGGGAACGATAGCTTTCACGTACAGTTAGGTCTTGCTGAGCATGGCAGGTGCTCCTTTTATAATTCTGCTACATGTTTTAAGCCCTCTAGGCATCTATTATGTCAGCCTTCAAGATTTTAGCCTTCAAGACCTTCTCCCTTTCCTTTGCATCTTTCAGCTGTCATAAGTAAGGGGGGGAGAAGGGGGGATAATTGTGGGAAGTGAGCTGGAGGTGTTACAAAGTGAAACTGTATAAACTGGGGGGGGGAATATCTTCTTGCTTAGGTTTCTATTTCTTGCTTGGCCTTCTATTCTCTGCGCAGCTGCAAACTTTTATCAAAATATGCCAAGGTCAACAGCCATGAAGTGTCATCACCACCTGAAGATGTGCACATGATGATATTCACAACTTTTAATTGGAAGAACTATTGGAACTATTGGGGGTGGGAACATTGCCATCACTTTGTATATGTGATTTACGTGCCTATTTTCTCAGATTCAGAATTCTATTCAGGGATTTCTTTTGTTGCTACGACTTGACTTCCAGTAAAGATATCTTTTCTCTAATTTAAAGAGTATTTCTTTCTTGGATTTTGAATGGAGCAGCAGCCGACATTATTCTGAATCTCACCTTACCAGCCCACACGGAGATATAACACAATTTCTTCTGAGGGGGTCTGAACACATGTCAACTCCAGCCACGACCAAAAAGACCTGGGGGCTCCTGGAGGGCAGATTTGCTGCTGCCAGAAGAAAAAAGGGAAACTGAATTATTAGCAGAAGCTAAATCTTGGAGAGAACCAGCTGTAAAACCCAGATGGTCCTTGGGAGTCGGCTGGAAGGATCCTGAAGAAAAAGCCTCCCAGGAAGTTACCACTAGCCATCGGCGTGGAAGAGAGGAGCCATGGCAAGAGAGGGAAAGAAAACCTTTTTATTAAATCAAGCCAAGCACCTCATAGATGAGCCCTCGGAGAGCCTCACGCTGAACAAAGATATGAAGGGGAGGAGGAGAAGCAGTTCCCAGGTAGAAGACGCAGAGCAGCCACTCCCATAAATCAACCTGAGCTAGCACCACAGGCAGCAGTAGCCCTGGGGGCCCAGCGGGGCAGTAATAGCCAGAAGACGTAGAATCCAAAGCTGCCTCCATTGGAAGTAAAATATGGGGGGGGGGATCCCAAGGAGTTGGGATTTTTCCTGGCCCAAGTTTGGAGCTATATGGAGGAATACGGAGGGGATTTTCCCTCAGAAGCAGCCAAAGTCAGATGTGTTACCAGGGCTCTGGAGGGAACAACTGCCAAAGTGGATGGTGACTTTACATAATGATAAGGCCCCCCAGCTGATGAATTATGACATATTCATGACTGCGCTGCGGGCCAGATTTAAAGACCCCTGGCGGAACGTAAGGCCAGGATTTAGAATGAAGACCATAAATCAGGGGGCAGAGATCAGTGGCCAACAACACCCAGGAATTTAGAGAGCTGGCGGTGTCATATTCGAGGCTGATCCAGATAGCCCTGATAGAAGCATTTAAAGATGGCTTAAATGAGGATGTATACTAGAGCTGCATTGCCAGAAAAGACCCAGATGATCTGCAGATGTGGTATGTGTTGTAGCGGAGTGTGGAAATTGGATCTCACCTGCAACAGACGCCGGGTGGGGGTTGGTTGGAGCAAGTCTTCCCCCACAGCCGCGAGAAAACTTCAAACCCACAAGGGAGGGATGGCAGTGAGACCCAAGGCCACTGCCTGCTTCCAATGTGGGAAGGAAGGTCACCGGCTGCTGACTGCCGGGTCAAGCTGGAACCGAAGGGGTACCAGGAGGAGAGAAAAACATGAAAAACCCCAACAAAGCTCGCGAGACGGCATTGAAGCGGAGGAGGTTGTAGAGGTCGCCCCTCAAAAAGGAGAGGAAGCTGGGAACTCCAACCTCCTCTGAAGAGAGTGAATTCGACTCAGAAGATGACTCAATGGTAAGTCCAAGCAAGGGCCTCATGACCATTTCCAGTGGAAGTTAAGGTACCCACATGGGAGCCAAAGGGAAAATGCTGGCCTTGCTTAGACTCTGGGTGCACAAGTGTGCGGTAGTCAGCACGAAGTAGTTAGAGAAAATGGGCTTAAAACTAAAAAACCTGAAAACGCCCATAGCCTTTTGCCAATTGGATGGATCAGTAGTGGGAGGCAGCTCTGCCCACTTCATAAGGGAACCCATAGAAATGACGATGGGGAAAGCATAGAGAGACTTTGTATTTTATTGTGGCCCCTGGAATGGAATGGCCACTAATACTGGGATTGCCCTGCTCCAGAATGGAACCCCACATTGATTGGAGGAGGGGGTTATTGCACATACGTACGATCAGCAGCCGGAAGGGGAGTGGCAATCTAAACCGAAACTCAAAGGTCCCACTGAGCTGGCCTCCGGGGTACTGAGGAAACTGAAGGGGAGGATTAAAATTACAGAGGAATATGGGGACTTGAAGTATTTAGTGAGAAGGTTCGGATGAACTCCCTCCTTATCGTTCAACAGATTTGTAATATTGAAATTTTACCAGGGGTTGAAGCTCCCGAAAACCGAAGATGTACTCGATGCCATGGTGAATTTAGAAGAGCTGCGGTCCATTTATCGATAAGAAATTTTGGAATCATTGGTTATCCAACCTGCTAGACCCCGGATGAGCGGCCCCGTGTTGTTCCGCGAAAAGGAAAGATGGGCTCCCTTCACTTATGTGTGTTGATTACAGAAAACCTGAATGCGTATTTCCGTGGCAAACGTGGTATCCCTCTCCGCTTGATGTAAGGACATGTTGGACCCAACCTGCTAAAGAAGAACATTTTTACGAAGCGCGACTTTGAGAGAGGTGTACTACCGGACTTCGAATTAAGGAAGGGTTTGAATTGCAGAGCAATACCAATACAAAAAAAAAAAGACAAAACTCGCTTTCAACTGTCGCGATGGGTTGTTTCCCAATCAACATTCTTCCATTTTGCCTACAGGGCGGGCCCGGCAGTATTCATGCAAATGATCAATCAGGGTGTTACATGAAACATTTATACAATAGAAGTTTTTGGTTTTACCTTGGTTGATATCCTTATCTACATGGAACTCGGGGAGGAGCGATGTGAAACAGTGACAGTCAATTTAGAAGAGCTCCTGAGCCCACAAAGCTATATGCAAATTTATACCCGGAGTTTAATTCCATCGGCAAGAGTTGCAATTTTGGGTAACCGCATCTCCGCATTGAGCATGAGAAATGGATCCGGGGAAGTTTGTGCCATGTTGGAATGGGCCCCTCCCTATGCCACAAGGAAGCAAACTTCAGGAATTTCTTGGGATTCGCCAAACTTCTACTGAAGCATTTTTATCCCGGCTTTTGCAAATAGCAAACTGCCTATTCACAAACCTTCCTTGAAAACCAAAGGGGAGGTGAAACCAAACACTAGTAAGGCCACGGACTGGTCCATGGGATGTCGAAATGT
>BHFT01069397.1:0-18072 GCA_004320025.1 Laticauda laticaudata
ACCCCATGGTTTCTACAAACTACCAATGCCAGTGATGAAACAATTAGACAAACTGTTTGCCATGCATGGACTCCCTGATATATTGGTATCGGACAATGGGCCCCAGTTTACCAGCGTTGGCATTCGGCAGTACTTAGCTGCCCAGGGTACCGACATGCTTTAACCGCGCTGGCCCATCTAGCTGTGAACGCAGGGCTGAACGCATGGTTCGGTACACAAAGGAAGGCCTGGATAAAATGGACAAGGGGGACGTGCAAGGACAAGCTAAACTGATTATTAACCCTACAGCACATTACCCCTAGCAGCACTACCAACAAAAGCCCAGCAGAACTCCTAGTGGGTAGGAAATTGCGCTCCTACCTCGAAGACTGCACCCCACTTATACCTGGGATAAACCCCTGACTCCTCCAGCAAATACCGTGCATTTGAAATAGGCGACCTTAGTCTATGCCAAAAACCTTACCGGGACCCGTTATGGCTCCAGCCACGATCACCCAGATCACAGGCTCCTAGTCTTACTGACTACTTCCTAGATGACAAAAGAGAATGGGAGCGGCACATCGACCAGCTTCGTGTCTCGCACCCTCAAACGCAATAACACACCAGCGGTGAAAATAAATACCGACAAAAAACAACTAAGGAGGGGGGGGAAATACAAAATAATAAAAAAGGGAGAGATGAACCTCCCATAACAAGGCAACAAACTCTACACAAAGACTCTCAATAAATCAGAAAGAGTTACTCACGGTTAGATGAATCCCAAAAGAGAAGTCCGGGAGCAGGAGAACAAAGCAAGGCCTTCCTTGAAGGAGACAGCCAGGCCAGCTCGACCAACCGGACAAACCAGGAGGGAACGGCGGAGCCATCTCAACCGGCCTCCTGAGAGACTCAGGCGGGAGCAGCAAGGCTGACTCACCCTTCCAGGAGGTTCCATGGAGAAAGCACAGAGAAACAGCGATCCTGTCTGAACCGCTTGAAGATCACACCGAAACTGAGCTGCGCAGGTCAACCAGGACTCGAAAAAGCCCCACCTACCTGCGTGACTACGAGACGCACATTGGACTGAACCAAAGGGGGAGGAGTGTTGTGTATGGAACTTGGTAGGCTCCAAGTTCCCCATTCTGATTGGCCGAAAAGGCCATCCTCGGATTGGTCACAAGAGAACCAATCCGATTGGCCCGCTTGATGGCAGGAACACTTAAAGTGGTGTCAATGGCCAGAAGCCGCGGGCAAGCCGCTATAAAAAGGGCTGCTGCGGCTTGGGTTGTTGTTCCGCTACCATTGCTTACTGTTCTAAATAAAAGAGTTGTTGTTGGAACCCGGTCTCGCGTAACTTATTTCTGGACGGAACAGTAGCAAAAATATTACCCCAAAAAATCCTCAATAACATCATAGCTTATCATTCTAGATGAACTGAACATCCAACATTTATTCTTCTACATTCCACAGCTTTGGGCCAAGTTATTGTTAACACTGATTCTCAACTTGCTCCTGAATAAAAGTTTTGGTATCAGAAAAAGATTGAACTGAATACTATGAGAAAGACCCTTCTTTGGGAAATATGATAAGAAAGGGAAAAAACATATTTTATGAGGACTATTTAGAAAGACAGAGAAGATGCTCCATCTTTTCCTGCAGACCAAGGGCTTTCTAAATGTTGATAAAAAAAACTAGCAACTCCAAAAAACTAGCATTCATATTATTTGCTTCTGTTCTTCAATCAGCCATTTACCAAGGGGCCAGTTAGTTACTATAACCATCAATTAAAAGCTCAAAAAGACTACAGTTCTGCTGCAGGAGGATACATATAAAATATCAACATGTATAGTTTTTCTAAAAAGACTTTTTGGACTCTCAAAAGAGTGAATTAAAAAACAGCAACTATGCATAACTTGTTCCCTGCACAGCTCTGATCCTGAAGTTTAATAGGAAAAATAATTAAAACTGTCATTACATTATCTGACTATTCCTAAGTGGAATATAACGATAGAGAAATGTTTAGTTTTCAAAGCTTGTAATTATTTCTTCACAACATAAACTTGATCTACATGACATAACATCTAAATGAATGCAGGGAAAATAGCATTTATAACTCTTTAGTTAACTTCTCCCTTTTCTCTATGGATATAAGTTACTTGAGATAAATTTAACAATAATATAATTGCTTGGGTATAATGCAAAACAGTAACCTGAAAAATTGACACATATCAGTGCAGTATTTTGTTGTTGTTGCAAGGATCCAGAAATTTATTTCTCCAAAGGAATATTGGGTGTAAAGGAATGTATAAATCTTGTTTACTTTTATGCTTCCATAGTCAAATGGCCAATGAAGTACAAATGTGCCAGATTTCCTATTTACTATCTTCCTCAAATGATAGCATACATCTATTTCTACTAAGCATTGTTCCTCTGATTATGCTATTACTGTAAAACATGCTAAGGGGGAGGGAGGGAGACCCCTTGACGACTCTTTTAATCAGTAGGTTCTAACATTTTATTCAGTGCTGTCCAAATAACAAAAAAAAAAAAACAACCCCACCATATTTTCAAACCAAGAAAACAAGAAAGAGTGCAGATCCATTGCATTTGTGCAGTGCCAGCCATTACTTTTGCAGAAGCAATGGTCCTTAAGCACAGAAGATGCTGCAGGCTTTTCTGCAACCCTGGGTCAAGTAAAGCTCTTAATTTTCATGACAAAAACATGGGCAACTATTTTTGGGTGGAGAGTGGGTAAAGGTTATGTCAGACCTAAATGTAGGTGGGGAGACTGCATTCCCCAAATTGTGTGGCAGGGCCTTCATAGTAATTAATTCACAATTAGTTTTCCGATAATCAAATGTAAATCTGTAATGAATGTGACTGTCCCTTCTTATACATATAAAATGATATGGAAGTGACAACTTTGGATGAGTTTCATGCCATCACTCAATATTAGCAGGCTCCAATAGTGGTTTTGGGGCATAGGATACACACCTAGATCCCAAAGAGGTCCCATAGGTCTGAGGAAAATGGAGAGATTGGGGGAAAGTTCCTATTAAAAGGCAAAACATAGCAAATCAGCTGAAGGCAAGGCTGGCAAATTCTTTTGGAGCCTAACTAAACACAACACAATCTGCTCATGGTATAGTTCAGACTGATTCTCTACTTCCTTTACTTGTGGTATCGGAGGATCCCACACACCTGTTGCTGCAGTACAGATAGCCCTCGACTTACAATAGCTCATTTAGTGACCAAAGTTAAAATAGCACTGAACAAAGCGATGTAGGACCCTTTTTTCAAAAATTACAACCTTTGCAGCATCTCCATGGTTACCTGATCAACATTCGGATGCTTGGCAACTGCCTCAAATTTATGACAGTTGCAAGATTGTGACCTGTTGACAAGCAAAGTCAATGGGGAAGCCAGGTTCACCTAACAACCGTGTTCCTAAACTTAAGCAACTGCAGGCATTCACTTAACTGTGGCAAGAAAGGTCATAAAGTGGGGCCAAACTCACTTAACTGTCTCGCTTAGCAACAGAATTCTTGGGCTCTATTGTGGTCATAAGTTGGGGTATGTGCATGCCCATGTGTACGTTGTCTGAATAAGATTAAAAACCCAGAGATCCAAGGACTAAAACAGGTGCCCCCAAACTTGGCAACTGTGGACTTCAATTCCCAGAAATTCTCAGCTAACTGAGGAATTCTGGGAGTTGAAGTCCACAATCTTAAAGTTGCCAAGTTTGGAGACCTGTGGTCTAAAACAGATGGTCGGTCCCACTTGTCTAGCCAGGAGAGTCCCAGTATGACTGCATCTATCATTTGGGGGGCCACTACGAATCAAATTGTTTCCCAGTGATTCGCTAGTTCTAGCTTCACTGGTTAAGTGAGTGGTGTGGGCCCATCCCCATTGAAGTGGATCAGGTGGGCCAGCCTTTTTGTTCTGATCCCCAGTTTCAGGGACTGTGATTAGGTTGATCAGGCACAATTACACACAATCCATCCTGGCACTTATAAGTAGTTGCACCGAAGTTCATATCAAGTGGTAGCTTCACATTTATGGGGGTCCCTTGCAATACAGATCTAGACTTCCCCCCGTGTAATTAAAATGTGAATGAGACCCAAGAACCAACAGTACTATTTCCTGGGTCAGTCTCTGGAAAGTCAGATTCCTTTTCAGCATGCTGTATGGAGGAGAGGAATATATTCTGTTTCTAAACAGGAAGCTGCACTGACATACTGCTAGCAATAACAACATTGGACAACTATCAGACAAAAATAAACATAGCCATATGATTATAGGATTTGGTTGTGTTGCTTATTATTAAATGAGTAGAAAGGGGCTTCTGTAAGATATTTATCACATTTTCACACCTCCTATATACACCAGGTGTCCTACTGATTTTCATGACTGCCAACACCTACTTTGCCACCTTCTTAGACAAAGAACTTAAAGTGTTGAATAATAATGTGGCTAAAATGATAAAATCAATACAGCATGGCTGAGCAAAGCTTCAGGTTGAATCTCCCAGAGATTCTTTGGAGCAGGGAGCTGGCATCTGTTTACAACAACTGGGTTTTTTTAATTTTCAGATCCCAGAAAAAGTGTCAGTGTTTGACAGGACTGCTCAGAAATTATCTTCACTTTTCTGGGTGTTCTGAAGCACTTTAGAGAGATCAAATCTGAAATGCTGCAGTCTTATTACATAGTCACATCTGGTCTAGTCATAGCCTCATTGGAGAAACTCCCTGATTAAATTGTTGTGCTGATAATGGAGAAAAAGAAAACATTTCTGTTTGTTATTACTGTTAACAATGCACCTGGTTAGAGATTTCCTAATAGAACTAGCAGGTCATCAGAGAACTGAACAACTTAAATAACTGGATAAACAACATGGAAGATAACATTAAGCGTAATTATGGAATGTTGCTAACAACTAATGAAAATGCAATGGCCAACTATGAGAGATTATTACCCAAGGTAGACAGACATTTAGCACAGGAGGAAATATGAGTCAGCTGGAACTGGTTTTAAAAAAGGAATGTGATTTTGTCAGTAGGAATTTTTACAGTGGAAACTGCCTTTCTGCTCTTGCAAATGATGGCATTCCATACCTGGAAAATCATAAATTTTAAATGCTTTTCAAAACTGAGAGTCTTTCCACGCAGGAAATTCTCAACCAGGTTAAATGAGGGCAAAATGTACTGTGGAGGGAGCTCAATTCAGGCTAAATCAGATTGGTTAGGCAGTAGTGTATTTATCCAAGTCATTTCAATGAGAAGAAATGGAGAAGAGAATATCCATGGAAACAACTCAAGACTTCCTTGGCCAACGATGCCAAGAATATCCATGAAAGCACGGAAAAGTTGAAAAAATCCAGTGAGGAACAGCATAGCTCAAGTTTTATCCTGGATAACTGGTTGCAATGCCTACCACTTGTCAGTTTATCATAAATGCATTTCTGCCAACTTTCTACAAATTTACAGTACCACTTAAAATCATGTTCCAGGCACAGGACTGTTGTTGAGGCTCCTATAGTGTAGCCTTAACGGCAATCCTGCCAAACTACCCTATTTTGCTAAGCCTAAATGATTCTGCTACTGCTTATATACTTGTGATCATCTGATCACAGATGATCCTCGACGTATGACTATAATTGAGCCCTAAATTTCTGTTGCCAAATGAGACAGTGGTTAAGTGAGCCTTCTACAGCAGGAGTGTCAAGTGGAAGGCCGGGGAGCTGAATCCGGTCCATGGGGTACTTAGATCTGGCCCGTGGGACCGCCCTGGAAACAGTGGAGGACCAGCCAGCGGTGCTTCTGCAAGAAAAAAACGGGCCTCAGAGCTCTGTTTTCAGCTGCCACGGCCACCTACAACCCTCTGCCAAAAAAAAGGAACTCTGTTTTCATTGGCAGAAAATAGGCGCCCCTGATAAGAGTGACAATGAGCTAGCCACACCTCCCACACACACAAACATAACTCTAATGTGGCCCTCAATGAAATTGAGTTCGACACCCCTGTTCTGCAATATTCACTGAAGGTTCTTTTTAAAGTTTTCCAATCATGAAAAGTCTGAGGAAGGAAGCAACAGTCTTCAAATCTGCCTTCCTTTTGAAAACCTCTTTGTCTTTAAAAAAATAAAAAAGCCTCCAAAGCATGCGGTAGAATGGCTGATTGCTTAAGAGAAAGTCTATTTGCTGGAAGGCCCCCTTCCATCCATGAAAAGCTGCTAGATAAAGTGCTTTCTATGAACAGAAAGACAGTATCAGATTCCATCCGAGCAAAAAGTCTTAAAAGAACATCTGTAAATGGTTTTCAAAACTTCCAAACAAATGATATATGTTGTACTGATTTTGTACATGTCTCCTTGAACCTGTATTTCACAAGGCTGTTGATGTTTTGCCTAAATCCTTTTTGGTAACCATTTAGCATAACAAGATATTAGCCTGAAAAATGATTTCTTGAGCTGAATGCCTTATCCTTCTTTAAAATAATTCACAGAAGCATATATATATTTCTGACATGACTCTCTCCCAACAATCCTGAGAAGTTGATTACATTGTAAAAATTATGACCAAGCTCAAAACATTCAAGTGAATTTCACAGCCAAATAGAAATTTGAATCCCTATCTTTTCACCTGAGTGTTTGGCTGATTCTCTAGATGAATAGATGGGAGAAAAATATGAAATAAATAACAGTCCCAGCTTGGTCAAATAACAGGAAGAAAGGATGCCAGTTGCAGTAGGAAACATAGGAAATGAAGACAAACCGTCAAAGAACAACAAAAAAAGAATCAAGCTATTTCTTCTTCAAAAATGAAGAAGAAATTAGAATGAATTTCCCATCTTTGATTGTTGTGATGTTGCCTGGGCTATCTTCCCTTCCTCCCTCAAAAGAGGGTCTACAAATGAAAGAAAATGCCCATAAAACATCTGAGTTACATACTTCAGGAGGCACTATTGCTCCATGGCAGAAATGGAGGATGTAAGCAAATCTATAGCTCATTTTGCTAACATTGAATTTTTCATCTAGCTCTTTATGTGAGCAACAGCCACTCAAAGCAGAGACATTGTTGTCAGCCATGTCCTAGCATGCCCTGGCCACCCTTGTTTTAGCCAAGCCTGGTAGGCTAAGTAAGGCAGTACATAAAAATTATTCTGGCTTCTAGTTTTCAAGATGATAGTACTTTTATAACCATTTAATCATCTACTACACTCCCTTGACTGTTCAAAGAGTGGAGGAAAATCACATACTGTACATACAGAGAGAGGGGGAGAGGGAGAGGGAGAGAGAACGAGCTCTATTTTTCCCTCTTCATCAAGCAAGTAGAAGATTTTCCCTGAGCACTAAGCATGCCAATACATTTGCCCTCCAGGTGAGCACAAGAATAGGACTCTTCTGCCAAAGATGCCATCTGAATGCCTGGGCAGGCTTCAGGACCCAGAATACCTAAAAGGTTTGTCTGAACAAAGTTGTTGGAGAGGCTAAATGCAAGCCAAAAAATCAATACAAAAAGAGCCTCTGAGTGAGAGCTGAGAATATTAAGCATGCTGAATTAATTAAAAAAAAATAGCAAGGTCTGTTGAAAAAAGTGACATCAACATTACCTGTAACCTTACTTTAAATCAGTTTTTCAAACTTGGCAACTTTAAAATAGGAGCAACGGACTGGGGAATTCTGGGAATCCACACATCGTAAAGTTGCCATGTTTGAAGAACCAGTGTTTTAAATAATAATGACTGAGCTAATTTATTGGCTTTATCTTAAAAAAGGCATTTAAAAAAACTTTGCAGCAAACAAAAATATGGCTTAAAACAAATAACGTATGTGATGATTGAGATCTGCATAGATCTTTAATATTTTAAAAGTTCTCCAATCTACGCCCCATATTCTTTTTCAAACTAGAGTAAAGTAAAACTTTCAAAGATCTCCATACCATTACAATCAATCTTCAACCAAAATTGGGTCAAAGTATTTGCATGTACACAAATTTCAGCTTTAGAATAAGCTGTTTTGCAGCTGTAACATTTAAGAAGTTTTGTTCTGAAAAGGTAGAAGGAAGATTGGCACAGTAGTTTCAAAGGAGATACTGGAGCCTTACATGGCTCGTGTGTAAACAGAACTATTCAACAAAACTATTTGCCTAAAAACAGCTTTTAAATAATTTATGCCTTTTTCACATACAACATTTTTAAAATGCTTTTCTAGTTTCCAGAAAAGCTTTGGAAACAATGATCCCGCTTGAGTGTGATTTGTTTTCATTTGCCTAATGCAGGGATTTATTTATTTTTTTGCTTCTATGAGGAAAAACTCCAAATTCACAAATAGGCCTTTTGTTTTAAACTTTTTTTGGTAATCATCACATTGTGCCAAAAACATTTTTTTAATGTTTCCCACAAACAATCCTGCCTATGGCAGTGGATCTCAGAGAAAAGATGGCATGTGGCATGAAGAAAAGGTCATTGTTGCTGCAAATGGGGGCAAAAAACTCCAGTGGAGCACAAAAAAACATTGGTTATTTATTTACCAGGTGTAAAGACACCAAAATAGCTATCGGGTTTTTTTTACAAGCAAGCAACCTTCTGAAGGAAAGCAGGTATGAACCCATCCAGTGGGATAATTTGAATAAATCAAACTAGGGCTAAACCAGGATATCACTAATTCTTGTAGCACCCAAGATACTACAGACAAGTACATAATGCTATGAGGTGCCATGGGCCAATTTTGTCCCATGCAGGAATGTTCTGCATTTGACTTAATGGCCAACCCAAGTGGATCTTCTGGAGAAGCAAAACCCACATGCCTCCTTTGGTGGGTAGAAGAACGGTTAGAATCAACAACTAGCTGCTATGAGAGCCAAATGCTTCCTTGGTGAGTACTTCATAGTCTTGGGAGGCTTCCCTGACTAGAGAGTACATATACAGGAAGATGTTGTCGGAATTTTCATAATCTCAGATGAGTTGTTGAGGTTCAAAAGATAACTTTTCATAAAATAATTTTAACAAGGCCTATTTTATTAAAGAGAAAGAAAGAATCATTAGTTGTCTAGGAGAACATGCAGCAGAATTAACTTAGCAAAGCCCACTAGCAACATAAACATATAAATTGTGGAATATCAAAGTATTTCTCTCTACCTGATGTCTTCTAGAGATATTGGGACCACAACAACCAACATTTCTGGTCTTCTCAAAAGAACTAAACTCTGGTGTGAAGGATGGTTCCAGCACCAGGACTTTTGATTACAGATAGTTTCAACTTACAACCTTTGTTCAGTGACTGTTCAAAGTTAGAACACCACTATAAAAAGTAACTTATAACTGTTTTTCACACTTAAGACAACTACTGCATCATCATGGTTACAGTTATGGGACCACAGCCATTTCCACGTAGACATTTTGTATATAATTATGTGGATTGTGTGTATATGATTACTTCTCTTCTATCATGTTCTCATCATATGCTAAATAATAATGGTCACATGATCAAAATTCAGGTACTTGGCAACTGGCATGTATTTATGATAGTTGCACTGTCCCCAGGGTAATGGGATTGTCATGCCCTTGGTGGAGACTGACTCTGAGGGAGAGGAGGAACAGCCAACAGGGAGTGGAGGTGTGGCTCTGGAGGTTGTGGAGGAGGGTGGGGAAGGGCAGAGGCCGGCTGGGCAGTCAGAGGAAGAACCAGGCCCATCCCCTCTGCATCCTATGACACACAAGGAGGAATGGAGAAGGAAACAACTTGGCTTATGAGAGAGGAAACAGCCATGATCCCCCTCATTAGTTGCAGCTGGGGAGAATAGTATATAAGAAAGACAGTTGCAAGACAGCATTGCCAGAAGGAAAACATGTTTTATTTTGGGCTGAAGTTATCTTGGTTGTCGTCCTTCCAACAGACTGTGCCTTGTTATCTCCTTGAATTTGGTAAATACTTATCCGGGTCCGTTGTGGAAGTTTCTTCATTGTAGTTTGTTTGGTTTTTTATTTCACCTCTATCTGCTCATTAAGTTTGGACTGTATTGCTTTCTTTTGAAGACTATTTTTGAGTAAGTTTTATCTCCAACTGAGAATTAGTGAAAGTGGGGCCAAGTTTGAGGCAATAAAGGACATTTATTTATGTTTTGGATTTTGTTACGTTTGTGTTACACTCTGGGTCATCACAGGGATCATCATTTGTAACCTTTCCCGCTGGCTTCCAATAAACAAAGTCAATGGGGGAGTCAATTTCCTTAATGACTGCTTGCTTCAATTAACAACAAAGCAATTTGCTTAATAACTGCGGGGGGGGGAAGGTCTCAAATTGGGTCAAAATCCACTTAACAACTTCCTTTCTTAAACAACAGAAATTTTGGGCTCAACTGCTAGATTTCCCAAAGCAGACCCTGCTACTCTGGAACAAGATCACTGCCCAGAATACAACAACAGCATGAAAGTGCACCTCAAAACTGGAGGTTAAAAAGAAGAAATTCGGAGTATCTCTTACTAAGCCGAAATTCCCATGCAACCATTCTTTCTCTGGGGAAAAAAGCGGAACAATAGAGCAAGTACAAAAGCTGCATTCTGCACTGGATGGCTGTTCCCTCTCCAATCATTATTAATTAATTTCAAGAATTCAATGCCGCCTTTCAAAACAAAAGCTTCTCCAAGACAATGTATAGTTGCTATAATAACACAGTCATACTGCATCAGCGTGGAGAATTATGACTGCCAAAAGAGCAGCATAGAAAATATTTCAAATTTGTTAAGACTGCTGGTTTGAAAACTGCTCAAGTTTAAAATCCCGTCTACCTTCTCCGATTCAATACCTTGTTTTTGATGGAAAACCTATCTAGAGATTACTTCCCCTCTCCCCCCTAAAAAAGGAAAGATACAAAACACACAAAAGGAAAGAAAGTTCCTTAAATATGGGACTATGAGTGCCTTACTCTACAGGTAGTCCTTGTCTTACAACCATTTGTTTAGGGACTCTTCAAAGTTACAACGGCCCTGAGAAAAGGAACTTATGACTGTTTTTCATACTTATGACAACTGCAGCATTGTTCTGACCCAAACCCTTTTCCAATAAAACAAACACAAACCAAAAGGAATAGAAACCTTTTAATGATTCTTACGAATCCCCAGTTAAAAGGCTGCTGCAAACTAATTAACTTTGATAAGCATGAGCCTCACCAAAACTGTGCTNATTCTTACGAATCCCCAGTTAAAAGGCTGCTGCAAACTAATTAACTTTGATAAGCATGAGCCTCACCAAAACTGTGCTAGTCTGCCCAGAATAATAGATAAGAAATATTTCACAACACAAGAGTCTTCAAATACCAACTTAAGATACTGTAATGTTCACGAGGCTGAGTTTCAAAATGTCTTTGCTTCCTGCAAAGAACATTCACTTCACAGCTGGCTTTTATCTTCCTGAAGGAGAGGCCATTCCCTTGCAGCTTTACTCCCAAGTCGCCCATGCTACTGCAGCTGCCCTTTTCTGTGAGCAACCCTGCGCATGCGCACTTGGCACAGGTTCCTTGGGAACCTCCTCATCACTGCTGCTAGACCCCACAGTCTCTGAAGGCAGTAGTTCACTCCCTAATGGTCCTGACCCCTCATCTGAGTCCTCACTCTCCTCAGCTGTCCGCACCTCCTGCCGGCTAACCACAACAAGCATCCCGTGGTCATGTGATCAAAATTCAGCCACTTGGCTACTGCCTCATATTTATGATGGTTGCAGTGCCCTAAGGTTGCATGTTCCCTTTTCTGTCCTTCTGAGAAGCGAATCAATGGGGAACCCAGATTCACTTAACAACCATATTACTAACAACCACAATGCAGTGATTCACTTAACTGTATCAACAAGGTCTTAAAATGGGATAAAACTAGCTTAACAACTGTTCTTGCTTCGCAACAGATTTTTGGACTCAACTGTTAGTTGTAAGTTGCAGACTATCTACATCTAAATGAAATGAAAGTTTCTGTAATTAATTTTAATGCCTGTCAGGTTTTATGAGGATAGAGTTGCAGGTGTCTTATTTTCATCTCTTTTTCAGCTGAATTCAGCATTACACGAGTACTGTAGCCATTGCATCTCACTGGAGCAAACTCATTCTGCAGGGCCCCCCAAACAGCTGCAGGCAAGGCCCAGATTCAATCACTGAATGAAGCTGCATCCTGCTAGGCCACATAAACCAGAGAAGAGAAAAATAGCAACATATGTTAGTACAATTAAACTCCATTCGCCTCTCTGGTGGATCAGTTTTCAGCTCTTCAACCTTATGTAAAATGAATACCAAAGCATGCAAGACTGTCATTGTGGTTTGCAAGCTAAAGTTACAGGCTTAGGAAAGATGAAAGGTTCAAGTTAAGGAAATTGAACTTTTTGGTGCCAAAAGCTGGGGTGGAAAGGCAGTCTTGGTATTTTGGTAAGAAACTCAAGTTGCAAAGGTCCAGGGATTTTCTTCCAGTGAGTCCAGCTAAGGATCATCCTCAGTGCCACATCTTTACCAAACACACAGGAATTGCTGACTGACAACTTCAGCATTTTCATCTTTCCCAATCCAAAAATCTCCCAGAACTGCCATTTAGTTCCAGCTGTAATATAAATTTCAGTTATATAATTATGGCTTCTTCTCACTTCGAAAGGCATCATAGACACTAGGAGAATGTCCCAAACAATCCTAAGTAGAAGTAAGAAAACGTGGTTGTTTTCCAACTTCCTATTAAAAGATAAGTCCAATTTTTAAAATTTAGCTTCCATTAATTAAAATGACATTAAATTAAATTTAATTAAAACAGTAATTAAAATGACAAATAAAGGAATTAATTGTAAGAACTTCCCTTGCATTAGCAGTCCTTGAAATCTCAGTGAAGACCCTGAAAGTAAATGCCAAAGAATTCAGCTCCATATCTTGCTTTGGAAATCAAGTCTATAGTGCTGTATTCATCTTTGAGAAGTTAAAATAAGACTTTAGAAAAAAGCTGCTGTACATGCTGTAATTTGGCCAAAATCCGATTTCTTTAGATATAATTATCAAGAAGACTAGATCCTTATACAGATGTAAATTAAAAACTAGTGAAAATACTACAGTGGAGAGCATCTCCTTACAGATCATACATCTGACATAGCCGAGGGCAGAGGTTCACATAGGGATCACATATGTCTGGACTATGGAAACCATCAGTCATACTGTATTGCATTTAAATCGGTTTCAGGATGAGCACACTGATAACACAGAATATGGGACTGCGTAAAAGCCAACACTGTGCATATGAAAACCACCAAAGTGAAGACATCCATGTTACAACCGGTTTTTCACTGACATCCAAGATGACAGGAACGCTGCTCACTGTTGGCCACATGTTTGCTTTTACTAATCTTCATAATACTTGGTTTAGATCTCTTCCGTAGATAGAGAAGAATTAAAATGGAAGAATCTTAAGGTCACAGAATGGACCTTTCAAAAAACATACGAAAGACATGCATTAATTAAAGAAGTCGATTCAGTCCTTGACAAGGATAAAGGATAAGTTGAGTTAATAAGCAAAGTGGTAATAGGCATATAAATGCCAGTAGACCAGAGGTGCTATTCAGCAGATTCTGACCAGTTCTGGAGAACCAGTAGTGGAAATTTTGAATAGTTCAGAGAACCAGTAAATACCGCTTCTGACTGGAGATTTTACAGTATCCTCCCCCTGTCATGCCCACCAAGCTACGCCCACAGAACCGGTAGTAAAAAAATTTGAATCCCACCACTGCAGTGGACATTCCTCAACAATTTTTCCTTCCCCAGGCCTCACAAAACAACAAGAGATTTCCAGCTCAGAATGGCTTCTGACAAGGGATTAGCAACTTGCAGGAGTTCCCAAACACTTAAAATATGCAGGACTTCTACTAGCCTAGAAGGCTCTCCAAATGTGGCAACTTTAAGACTTGTCGACTTCAACTCCAGAATTACCAAACTACAAGTCTTAAAGTTGCCACATTTGGAGACTCCTACACTAGTCCACTAACCTTCTACTCCCTTTGAGAGACAAGTGGAAGGAACAGGCAGAAAAAAAAAAGGCTTTCAAATCTTTCCCAGATCCCTAGATGGGTAGCTGTTTGGCTTCCATCATTTATTTTCATCAGTGTAAAAGGCACTGTGTCAGTTTAAATATTTATTCCTAGTTTGTTTGTTTACAACACAATTGTTGCTAACCATAGACATGCTCAAATTGACTGAAGTAATTTAGAAAATTACCCCCGAATACTGCATTTTATTTTTAAATGTTGCTGCTGACAGCACAGATTGTGTTTACCATTGATTTCAGTTCAGAAAAAAACCCGAATCACGTTCAGATTAACAAGCAACAATACCAAAAAAAATAGTCTGATGGGAATCAGCAGTCCACAGATTTTTCTGCTAGTACTGGTTCTATTGTTCTTTTAGATTAAGACAATTCTATCAAGTAAGAAAGGAGCAAACTATTTCTCTATTGGGGATTATATCTCATCACATCACTATTTTGGCAGAAAGGTGTATTCACAACCCCAATGGGTCTCTTGAATACTGTACCAAAGGAATTCTAGGATGGAATGGGACAAGAGAAACCAAATGGAGGCATTATTGGCACATGTGGAAATGCACCTTCCTAATGTCTGATGTGATGAATTAATGTGATATATGATGTAATGACGGAAAGCTGACAGCCCAGTTTTGCAACTCAAACACTATGTGATACTGTGAGCTCCCCTTCCCTCTCCTCTCCTGCCCACTGAGCATTTTGAAAGCATGCAAATGTAAGTCAATAAATAGGTACCACTTTGGTGGGAAAGTAAGTGTGTTCTGTGTGCTTCAGCATATAGTCATCTGGTCACATGATCACAGAAATTATCTTTGGAGAACACTGGCTCCTTTAGCTAAGAAATGGAGATGAGCACCACCCATCGAGTTGGACATGACTGGGCAAAAGAAACCTTTACCTTTAATGTCTGATGTAGTTCTTGGTGATCACAACATACTACTATAACATAATTCTCTCTGATATCCTTAGTATTTCACCTGTTCCAGCCAACACTAATTCCTGATGTTACATTTTAGAATGCTAAAAGTCTATTTTTCCAGTCTCAGCATGCTCAATTCTTCCATAATTGTCTGCATTGCAAAATATTTATCTTTGATCTATTAATCTGGCCGTTCCATACATTATATAAGTAAAAGCACATGGAAGTACCTACTGAGAAATAGAGATTTTTTGGAATTGAAGGAATAAAAACAATGATTGGAAGCCACACCCAAGAGACTCCAACTACTTGGCCTCTTTTTCAATTCAGTTCTTCAATGCCCTTTCTGTACTAAAGCCATATAGCTTTTAGGGAGCTGAAAAAATAATTTTTCTGAGACCAAGAAACATCTGCCAAGGGCTAGAGGACACATTTATTCTGCACATTAAAATCAACCAGAGCTGCAATCGGCAACAATGCCCTCACCCTATAAATCATATTGCTTGCCAGGTATTGACAGCATAACAATTTCATTTTCAGACTGGGCTACCGCTTTAAACATCTTCCAACCTGTTTAGAAGATAGCTAAAGCAACAGAACTCTTATGGCACAGTTTAGAGCAGCAAAAATCTCTCTACACTCCCTCAATAAAAACATGTCTCTTCAAGTCAAGGCATTTAGACATAGCCTACTTTTAAAATCTTGAGTTTATTTCATTAATAGACAGATGGGTGCCAGCTGGCTGATTTATCCCAATCCACCAGTCTTGCAGCCAGAGGCTAAAGAGTCATTATTCTGTGCAAATGATTAAAGACTTCATGTTTAGTTACAAAAGGTTAATGATTACTCAAGAAAAAGTAAGCATGACTGTATATAGCAGCTAAACCACAACCCAACAACCTCTGTCAAGCTATCCAACAGTAAAGGGGAGAGCAATCTGAGGCCCCTGAATCTTAATTTGTGTGTGGGGGGGGGAGTCTTCAATCCTTTTCCAATCAAAACTGCCCACCTGCACCATGATTTCTTACACTTCTGAAATGGGAAAATATATTAAAATTACAATCCAAGCACCCAAATCGGTTTCTCTACTTTTTTAAAAACTCTAACCTCTTTGCAACTGAAGGATAAAAATCTTTACTCCACTCATTCATATAAAACACTATACCAAATTTATTTTATTATCCTACCATTCAGTGGTGGGCTGCAACTTTTTTTAACAACCGGTTCTCTGGCTGGATAGGCATGGGCAGTTGGTCATGGGTTGGTGATGTCATGGGGTTGACATCACTGGGTTGGTGATGTCACTCATCACACCTAGCCCCACCTCCCGGCCACTTGCCTCAAAGGAAGAGGTAGGATTCAGCTGGTTGGGGCTAATCCCACCACTGGCTGGCCCTGCTCCCACTCATTTTCGGCCTGTTTTGAGCCCATTTTCAGGCCATTTGGGGGGTGCGTTTTCAGGCCATTTTTGGGCTGGAAAATGATGCAAAAAACAACCTGAAAACAGCCCAAAAAACAGGCAGGGGCAGGGCCAGCCAGTGGTGGGATTTACCAGTTCGCTAAACTGTGCCTAATCTTAACTACCAGTTTGCAAACCAGCAGCAGCCCATCTCTGCTACCATTACAGCCTATGCCAGTACATCTTTCCCCAAAGTTAATGTAGACCAACTGAAGGATTGTACAGGGTTATTGTAGCATATGTGCCTCTGTATTCCCTCTGATTCTGAAACTACATATCGTATATAGCAAAACCGTTGTCCTCCAGCTATTTGCATTTACAATTTCTATCATTCCTGTTCTTTATCCAAGCTTTTTGGGTGGATGGGAGATGTCTGCTCGATCTAGATTAGTTCTAAATATTTTAATTCGGCTTTATTGGTCATCCGGTACCATTGACAGGTGTATGCATAGGTGTATCAAGGCTACTTCAAAGATGCTAATGTTATCAAGACACATGTGAAGCAACACAATGCCTTTCATTTTTAAGGAAAATGAAAGGAAGTAATTGGTTCACAGCCTGTGCATTTGCATGTATTCTTGACATTCAAAGCAGGATTCAAAGCACAAACATAAAAATTTCATTTTCTGGCAAAAAATGCCCTCTCTCTCTACCGCAAGACAAGTAAAATCTGAATAAATTTTCTCTTTGCCTCTGAGTTCTTTTAAGAAACTAAAAAGAATGTCCCTTTTTCAGTTTTTAATTGCAAGCTTCCTGTGAAAAAGGCTAGGTAGAAGGAAAATAATTTTGGACAAGGACCAGGAGAGTTTATCAAAGTCCAAGTATTCAATTGCTGATTGTTAACTAAGTGGAAATTGTAGAGTAGCTGATCTTTATAGAAACTGGAATGGCAAAATTTCATATTAAAGAATCTCACAGTTATTCTTCACAGCAATACATCCATGTCTTAAGAATGGAAAGAGTCATTATGAATAGATTTACACATAACAAATAATCCATTTCCTCCTTACTCCCCCAGACACTGAAGTTGAAATAAGTTTTTGGAAAGTAGCACTCCACTACAGATAGAACTTGGTTAATGAAAGCAATTGCAACCGGAATTTCCATTGTGATTGTAAAGCATGATGTCATCTAACCCTGTCACTTAGCAATGGAAATTTCAGCACTTCCGATAGACAGTGTTAAGTGAATCATCAAGGATCATCAAGCAAGGACCTCATATAATTGCCATTTGCAACCTACCTTTTGTCTTCCCCGTTGACTTTGTATGTAGGAAACTGGCAAAGAAGGTGGCAAATGGCGTTCACATGACTGCAGGGACTCTGTGGCGACTGGAGATCAGTCTTTGAAGATCAGTCATAAAAACTTGTTCATCACCACTGCAAGTTTCAACAGTCACTGAATGGGTAGTCAGTGTAGAGCCACAGTAGCCTAAAACCAAGTCCCTATCTTGTTGCCTGATGACACATTGGTTGAAACTGGACCATTCTTTCTGGACCAACTGGTTCTAACAACCATGGGAAAGAACCTATCAGAAAATATATCTTCTGTTGCTTATTAAAATTATAAGGCTTTTTGTGGTGCAGTGGTTAGAATGCAGTGTGGCAGACTAATTTACTACTCACTGCTAGGAGTTCAATCCTGACTGGCTCAAGGTTGACTCAGCCTT
>BHFT01069399.1:0-26655 GCA_004320025.1 Laticauda laticaudata
TTCTTCCAGTTCCAATTGTTGTGCTACTTTCAGTGCAGACAGAGGTTCAAAAAATCCTATTGAAAAAATCCTACCGTCCCTGTCCAGGTTTTGAAGTGTTGTATAAAAATATTGATTCACCATTTTTCATAAGTTTATTGACAACGCATGCTTTTCATTTTAAAATCTGATTACTTCTGGGATTTTAGTCCCAAAATGCAGGTTTAGGGAGTTATACACTATTTAGGATCTGTTGATTGGAGTAGCCTATACATGAACCAACCTGCAAATTAGAAATAGTTTGTGAATCAAGTTTTCCCCCCAAAGAGTTTATTTGACACGATCAGACTGTGATTGCTATTTATCTGAAGAATTTTTATAATCTGTCTTCACAGCTGTATCTTAAAGAATTTCCATCCTTGGGAAGCAAAGGAAAGCTCCTATATTATTTTGCTTTTGATTGTTTCAGATATCTCTTCTGGCTCTGTCTGGAATGCATAAGAGGCTTCAGGTGTGAGAAGCATTTACTTAGATGCTTCTGTGAGTTATTGATGCACTAGATCGATGGGAGAGAGGCATCAGATTGATGGAAAAGGCCTTGAAAAGGTAAATAGCATCAGCGAAATGGCACAAAGCATCGCTTTGGGATGGATTGAAACTACCTTGTATAGGTCTAGTTCATGGCTTCCTGAGCTCCAATGGTCAAGAGAACATTATCTTATAACCTTTTGCAAAGCATTAGAAACAAAACTTTTCAAGTGGATGAACCAGTCTTTAGAAAGAACAGCAATAGTCAATTATTATTTCCAATAAACCCATTCAAATACAGATCCTACCAATTTGCTCCAAATTCTATGAGGGGGTTTAATTCTTAATTAAGTTGGATATTTCCATTTGTTCCAGAGATGTTTTTTTTTTAAAAAAATGGCGATGGGGAGAGATAGAGGAGTGGAGATGGAAGCCATGTGTTGTAATCTAAATCTTTATTAGAAGGTCTAATCTCAGGACATAATTTAAATAGAGTGAAAAGAGAGGAAGAGACGGAAGAGACCACTTTCAATCTAGAAGGAAGGGGCAGCTTTGATTTGATCAGCTATACAGCTCGCTTTACAATTCAGCTCAAGTTCTTCCTTCTTTATTTATTTTTATTTTTTAACAGATTAAAACTGCAGCAGCCTGAAAAATGACACAAAGGGACTGAAGCACAAGGGAGGATAAAGTTTCAGTGTGTAGCAAAGCAATGGAAAAATGCTCTGCTATATCTGTGACTTGGTCATTGAACTAGTTCAGTGAAAAGCACTGCAGTTTTTCAGCTTCATTGAAACCACAACAGTTTCTGACAAATCCATTTATATCCTGCAAAGAGGGGGGAAGGAAAGGAAAGGTAAGGGATCCATGGTTTCTTTCGAAAGGAATTTTTTGATACAGTTAAAAAAAAATCAAAGTTGTGCAATATATTTAGGATGCATTTGAATCCTTTCAAATGAAAATACTGTTGCTATATGCATAGTTTGTGTCTTCTGCTTCCTCCCAAAATCCTCTTTGATGTTAAGAGGGCTACAAATGTTATTCTATTGTTCTACTTTTTCATCAAAAAAAACCCAAAACAAAACAAAACAGACCACCAGGCAATGGTATTTAAATGCATGCTTTTTTCTTTAATACCCTTGAATCAGTCTCAACTTCTGGCAACTGCCTGGATAAAAGTCTGTGCAGCTTTTTTGGCAATATTTTCAGAAGTGTTCTTCCCTTGCCTTCATCCTGGATTCAAGAGAATGTGGACCAGCCCAAGGTCACCCAATGGGCTTTGTGTTTAAAGTGGGACTAGAACTCATGGACTCCTGGTGCCTTTAACCACCCGTATCCCAAACTGTCTCTTAATTAAAACCTCATTAAAATATAAATGGACTATTAATGCAGATTATGATGGCATGGTTATGAAAATATTTAGAATAGGGTTATAAATCTAAAGATTCTAAGTAAAGCATCAAGTAAATGTTTTCATATTCAGGGGAAACTTGATGATCTTTGTTGCAAGCTTTTTGGCTGAAGATAAAGATGGAAGAAAAAAGTATGTAAAAGGTGTAGGAAGTTAGCACCCACCGCTCTCCTAGAAAATTGAAATATCCCAGGAAATATTAAAAAGGCAGAATATTTCCCCTAAAAAGAGTAGAAACTCAAGAGCAGAAACTCACCCTCACCTTTGTTAATGGGTGGGCCATTAAGGCCTGGGCCAAAATACTTTACATATCAAAGATCTCCAGGTAAAGCTACAGCAATTGCCAAAAGCCCTTTTCAGTGCATTATCATCCAGCCAGGCTCAACCAAGCCTGGCACTCAGGACAGCCTATAGAGTTGCCCCTGCATGGCCTCATGGGAGTCTGACAACCAATCAGAAAAGAAGCTCAAATTCAAATCCCAACAGAGGGTATAAAACCCAGGCACTCTCACCACTTCAGCCCTGTTCTTTGTCTATATAGATTTCAGTTGTGGAATCTGCAGGGAAATGTGCAGGTCATAATTGATAAGATAGGGGAGAAGACAATTTGCATTGTGGGACTTGCCTCATGATACTCCCAACTATGACATTATTGATTTAATAAACTCATCCACCCATTGATGTTTTAGCCTCTGATTGGTTCTCTCAGTATGGGATAAAAAGTCCTTTTCCCCTTGATTTTGAAGCAGGGGTATTCCTCAAGCAACAGGAATTCAAAAGCCTGATTTTCATCTGTGGGACAAACAATATTGATTCACTTTAAAATGCAAATTAAATGAAGTATCAGGCATGCGTAGACCATGAATTCTAACATAATAAAACTGAGAGACTTCACACAGGTTAATGGCAGAGCATTAACCTTTAAAAAAAAAAAGAATTAATGTTCTTTTAAGAAGATATGAGGCAACCATTTCTCTGGAATGATACAGGGTGTCTTGTTGAGCAGTGGGTTGGGCAAGAAGACCTCCAAGGGTTCTCCCAAATCTTAAGAATATATCTTCTGAGAACCATTTATTTAATGACTATTTTCTTTTGAGTTTGCATTTAAAAAGAAATTCTAAAATGAAAAGTCCTTTATAAGATACTACACTTAACCAAAAGGCCGAGAAGCGAAAAGTCCTTTATAAGGGTTTTGGCCGCTGCTGTGGTTATCTGTGACTTGCAGTTCTAAGTACAATCAAAAACTTTGTTATGCTCTTCTTCTATAAGGAATGTTGACCATACAGCACAACAACAACACTGCTATTAGGTGTTGTAACAAAAAGTATTGGATAGTACTTAGAAAATCTAAACCTTGGAAAAATTTCCAACTGTTAATTACAAAAAAACACCTTGCTTGGATTTACATATATACTCGGCTGAAACATTACAGCACTGTAGGTTGTTGAGAAGAACTTGATGCATTGGAAGGCCACTACTAGCAAAAAAACTGGCAGCTGTCATTTCAAGTTAATAATAATAACAACAACTCAATGCAGTGTTACCTAAGAGAGTAAACTAGGGTGTAAACATTTATGGGCTATGGGGAGGTTTCCGAAGATTTATGGCTTCTAGATTTTCTAATTAAATTCCAATGAGACATTCTGGCTTTTTATTATTATTTTTTTTTTAAAAAGAATGCTGTGATGCTAGTCAAATATGTGACATATCTGTTGTCATTTTGGGTTGATCTTGGCCTGGAATCCTATCCTAGAGATTGCAAGATTTTGTGCTGCATGACACTGAGTGAATCTGGCTAAGGAAGAAAACACCAGACCTCAGTGGGTGTTCTGTGCTGTTGCATCTTATCAGGGCCATCTGTCAGAAAAGGAGCTGGAGATTGCAAATTAACTTAGTTAGCAAAGAATTCTGGGAGTGTCAGAATATCATAGTATCAATGAAACAGATTTTGTTCTTTTGCTTTTTTTGGGGGGGGGGAGTATCCATTCTCAAGCAAAATCCCGAGAAAGATAAAAGTATGTTCCACAAAGAAATTGTGAATTGTCTGTTTTGTTTCCTATATTTTCAACTAGCAGATGGCAGGAAGAAAGGCTAAATGTTCCACTTAAAGCCCCAAGACTAGATAAAATCTGATGAAGATCAGATGAACATGCAAAAAGATAAAATTTCTGTCTGAGATAAGGAACAAAAATATAACTTCCTCCTATTTTATCTACATGGACCACAGATGCAACTTTTTAAATATTTCAATATTCAGAAGTCTACTACTAAGATGGAAGTTAGAGGAACAAGGAAATCAAGTAAAACATCTCTTTCCACCAGATTCATATCATTACCCAGTGTCTGCTGGATTTTCTGAGAAATAATAAATTGGAAAATGTCTATTCAAATGAGTGATTAACACTGAATAATCACTTACATGCTGTCAACGGAATGTTGACTCTTTGGAACAAAGCTTCCTGAATTGAAACAAGGAATCCAACTTAAACTTACATTTGTGAAATCTCATCACCCCTAAATTATTTATAAAATGGAATCAATTCAATTTTGGGAATTGTTTGAAAAAGTGACATTGGTCATCTAAATCAATGGTTTGCATCAAGTCAAAGCTGCTCTATACATTTATGTTAGATATAGAATCAAATACACTTGTCACAGATCAAAATTACAGTGGGGAGAGGTGATTTATGTTCACTTGTGCCATGTTATATGTGATTAATTTGTCCCTGATAACTGCTTAATAGTGGAAGGGAAGGAAATAACAGATAACAGATAATCAGAGTTGGAAGGGACCTTATAGGTCATCTAGTCCAACCCTTTGCCCAAGCGGGAGACCCCACACCATTTCTGACAAATGGCAGTCCAATCTCTTCTTGAAGGTCTCAAGTGATGATGCTTCCACAACTTCCAAAGACAAAAGCTGTTCCATTGGTTGACTGTTCTCACTGTCAGAAAGTTTCTCCTTATTTCCAGGTTGAATCTCTCCTTGTTCAGTTTCCATCCATTATTCTTTATCTGGCCTTCTGGTGCTTTAGAAAACAGCTTGACCCCTTTCTCTCTGTGGCAGCCCCTCAAATATTGGAAGACTGCTATAATGTGTCACCTGGTCTTTCTCTTCACTAGACTAGCCAAGCCCAGTTCCTGCAACCGTTCATTGTATGTTTTAGCCTCCAGTCCCCTAATCATCCTGGTTGCTCTTCTCTGTACTTTTTCTAGAGTCTCAACATCTTTTTTATAATGTGGTGAACAATAGGCCTCAAATTAATAACACATTTATTGCAAGCCAATTGATTTGGTTGCATGCACCTCCCCCAAAGGAATAAAAGAAAATTAACCTGAAATGGCTCCATCCAGTGTTGCCCACTTGAACCATATATGTTGGACAAACATAAAAAGTAGTGCAAGATCAGAAGATGTAAAGAGACCTGGACCATCAGTTTGCCAAGAACTGGACATAAATGAACAGATAACATCATCATTATCATGCTTCTCACCTGTGAGAGAAACATAGGCTAATCAAGAACTCTGAACATATGGCAAAATCCAATATGTAGCATATATGAGCATGGGTTAGATAGCTCCAGTAGGATTCTCGTGCATCATGGGCTCCATTCAAAACACATCCATTTGCTGGAATAAGATCAAATGAATCTAAGATATTTAGCAAAAGTAGTTTGATTATTTTTTCATTTATCAAATGGATAATTAACACTCATTTATACATTGTTTAGAAAGAAAGCAGGAAAAAAGAAAAAAAATAGGATTTAAATAGTGTTGATCACTGTATATTTTAATATTTCTCTATCATTCCTGTATGATAGTTCTTGCAATTTTAACTTCAAATAATTTTTGACCTTATTATTTAATTCTAATGCTTGCTTTCCCCAAGGTTGTTGAGGATAAATTCTACATTAAGAAGTTACAAGAAGGTCATTTATCTTGGAAAAAGAAGCAAAATAATACCTGTATGGGGACATTTACCCTCCAAACCATCACAGAGCTTAGGGCCTTTAGACATTTACCTTATTTCAGGAATAGAATTGCCTGCAGCATACCATTTAACACAAGCTTGCTTTGGAATTGCATTGGAATAAAGTATTTTGAGAAAATGAAGGCATAATTTAGGATAATGAAACCATACTGTTCCTATCTCTTGGACCAAGGCATCCTCTAATAACATTCTCTATCATGAAGGCCTTAAAACCAACATATACAAGCTTCATTTTATTATTTGTATCTTTTTGTTCTTTGTATTCTCAGCAAATAGTTTGAGAGAACTCCAAACAGATCCAAACTTAAAATTGTGTAGAAGACTGGAATTATGGACTGTAATGTAACACAAATGCTAAATGTGTCACAAAGGGTGACCTCTTAATGAAACATCAAAGGTTGATTGACTCCCTAATCACTTATTTATATTTAGGAAAGCATTAATTTTACCTAATGAACATGGAGGTACCGCCTAGTAGAAAGCCAAAATGACTAGAGAGAAGTTCTGATATTCAGTGAACCAGCTAAATTGTCTACTGGTGATGTAGGTATCATTCTGAATGACCAAGAAAGAAGCTTCTCTATGCCATATTTTTAGATCTCTCTTCTCCATAAATTGTCCTTGTAGATCAATATACACACCTAAACACACACAGTTATATCCTCACACAATGCATTTATGGACTGACATCTGTGCACTCTGTGTAACTAGACCACCATAGTAATTTTCTGCCACATCGAATATAACTTGGATGAGTTAGGGCAATGGTTCTCAACCTGTGGTCCACGGACTCCTAGGGGAGGCCATATGTCATCAAAGGGAGTCTGTAAAAGCTTGAAGATTTAAATCTTGAATTAAGTCTTGGCGGTCCATGACCATAATCCATTTCCACAAAAGGTATTTAAAGGAAGTCTGTGGTGAAGAAAAGATTGAGAACCATTGAGTTAGGGAGATGCATTCCAGAGAGTATGTTAGAGAATCTCTCTGATTAATGGATATTTTGTCTATTGTCAACTATTAAATAAGAACCATTTCATCATAGGACTGTCAACATGCTCCCACTATTTCAGATTAGTTGACTAGGCCCCAAAATCTCTACCTATCCTTTATCTACAAGAAGCCTGAGGAGTAGAACATCTAAAACTGTGAGGTTCACACTCCTCTTTGATTGTACCAAGCGATATTATGTTCAGCTGAAGCTAAAGAAACTGTGTAAACTCTGAGCTATAGTCTGAATGCAGTGTGGCATTGGACATTTCTCAACAATTTTTTTTTGTACAAATGAGTCCTTTGTTGTTGTGATTATTAAACATGCGTTCAATTAGAAAAACATCTTTACTTCCTGTCCTCTGTTTGATAATGTACGATCTTAATATTAGTGGGAGGAAAAAGAATAATGGTTGCTGCTAAATGATATTTTATATGAGGCACATTCTATATTTATGAAGATTGCTCTGCCATAACAGCAAGCAATTGGTAATTGACATTCTAGAAAGCACATTCCACCAAGTACTTTATATTCCACATTTGCATATTCTATATAAAAAGTATCTTTTGAACAGGGTAGGATCTTACCTAGGCCAGATGTGTGTTAGGTATGCATATTGTGTCTCAGTAGAGGCAAGTGCATAAAAAAAATGATTTGAGGACATCAAACAAACTTTTTTTCCAAAAAAAAATAGCCAAATGCAGGCTTAAGGGCAGCTGTTAAAACACCGACATATTCCTTATTTAATAAAGACTTTATATACCTGAGTTTAAAGGCAACCCCAGATTTTTGCCACTGTGTGTCTGCAGATACAATTGATATTCAAAGCTTCTTTTCTGCTTGCAGTAAACAGAGAGACCAGGCCTCTTCCATTCAATTCTGCACAGCATATACCTTCTTGCAAATGTGGGCTGAACAGATTGGAGCTCCAGTCCTTTCCACCTGAACTATTTCTGCACAGCTGGTTCCCTGAAAGGGGCTTTTATCAAACAGGCCTCTCCAAATAGATTGTCCTGGAAGGTCGAGTAAATAGCAGTGTATTTGACAATTGGAGAGAGAGAAGCATGACTCCTGCCAAAATGCAATATGGAAGGAAAAGGATAGCTACCATTGAGTTGATTTCTTTACTTCCCAAACACACCTCTGTGTCTTGTCCTGAAAGCTTGTGATTTCTCTTTCTCTTCTGTGGGGTCAACCCGGTTCCCCCCCCAAAAAAATGTTTTTCTTTTGTTGGATGTTGAAATGAAAATGAAATGGGCAGCTCAAAGAGGAGGATGAGGGAACAAACCTACAGACCTTTGGGAAATGGCTCTTCTCCTAATAATACCCTCCCCATCAAAGCTTTCGGACATGTTATATTCACACCCCCAAAGTCAGCAGCAGCCTACACAGTATTACTTGTTCCAAGGCACCTCCCCTCCAAAAAAGTATCTACTTTATGAGGATGGACTGAGAGCTAGCAACTGACTCAGAGTTATCCTTTGAATATCTGTGATGGAGTGCATGCATCTGGAACAAAACTGAATAGAATAAGAGTTGGAAGGGGTTCCAATATCTCAGTGTTCCAATATCTCAGGGGCTACCACAAAGAAAAGGGAGTCAAGCTATTCTCCAAAGGACCTGAGGGCAGGACAAGAAACAATGGGTGAAAACTAATCAAGGAGAGAAGCAACTTAGAACTAAGGAGAAATTTCCTGAAACTTAGAACAATTAATCACAGGAACAACTGCTTCAACACTGGAAGTTTTTAAAAAGATGTTGGATAACCGTTTGTCTAAAGTGGCTTAGGGTTTCCTGCCTAAGCAGGGGGTTGGACTAGAAGACCTCCAAGGTCCCTTCCAACTCTGTTATTCTATTCTGTTCTATTCTGTTCTATTCTATTCTATTCTATTCTATTCTACTCTATTCAGTATGTGCCTCAGTGATCTTCTAGTTCACCCCTCCTGCTTAAGCAGGATACTTACTTCCCTCTATGTAGATGAAATTCCATGAAGGGCAGTTTGTCAGCCAGTTACAAATCCATCTGGACATGATGCTGTCTTTTCCATATTTTTCTAGCTTATCCAGAAGTAGGTTGCGGTCCACATTGTCAAAAGCCTTACTGAAATCTAAATGTATACAATGACCACAGCATTTCATTGGTCCACAAATTTAGGCCCTTTGTCAAAGAACAAAATCAGATTTATTTTGGCTTGATCTGTTTTTGACAAACTCATGTTGGCTTCTGTTTATAACTTTGTTTGCTGCTAGGTGTTTGCAGGTCCGAATATTCCCAAACATAGTTTGAAACCTTAATTGCTCATTACCCTGGTCCCTGGTGTAGGATGAGCCAGATCTGAGCTGCAACAATTCAAATTTCAGTGGAAAAAAAGAATATAAAGGTCTAGTTGAGGATGTGTGGGTTTTGTTTTTGTTTTTTGTTTGGCAACTACTGGCCATTTGGAGGGATGCAGTCAAGTTCTGATAGCTCTGTACTAGCTTAATTGAAAGAGGAAGCAATAGCAAGCTGCAGAAGTAAGCAGCATGCTGTGCAAAGAGCAAGATGAAAGAATTGAATTCCAACATCCCAGAATGATGCCTGGAGAATTTATCATTTAAGATATTGAACAGGGACTTAGGAGACCTAAGTTCAAATCCCTGTTCAGCCAGGGATATTCATTGGATGATTTGGGCTGATAATTTTCTCTCAGTCTAATTTGTTTTGTAGATTTACTGGAGATCATTAGCATGATGAAGAATGCCCTCTAAATTACTGGGTAAAAAAAGGGGGGGAGGATATAAATGCAACAAAGAGGGTGCAGTACAGTGGTGGGATTTTTATTTTTTTTACTACCGGTTTCTGTGGGCGTGGCTTGGTGGGCGTGGCAGGAGAAGGATACTGTAAAATCTCCAGTCAGAGGTGGGATTTGCCAGTTCTTAAAACTAGTAAAATTTCTGCTACCGGTTCTCCAGAACTGATCAGAACCTGCTGAATACCACCTCTGGTACAGTAGCTCAACAGTTAAGATGCTGCACTTGATAGCTAGTGAGCTGACATCTCTGGTTCGAGACCCAAGCGCCACACAACAGTATGAACTCCCATTCTTGCCCCAGTTCCTGCCCACCTAGCAGTTCAAAAGCATACAAATGCAAGTAGATTAATAGGTACCCACTTTGGTGGGAAGGCAACAGTGTTCTATGCACTTTTGGTGTATAGCCATGCTGACCACATGGCGAGGAATGGAAAGGAACATCGCGTTCTAGAATCAAACATGTCTGGACAGGGAAACCTTTATTTTCTTATAAATCCAACAAATATAATACATAGAAACAACACATGTCAGCTTGACCCAAATGGGATTAGTGTGGAATCTTACCCTGGAATTGCAAATAGTTCTTTTATCCTGCCTTGCCTTTGGTCTCTCAAGTTAAGGATTGAGTTAAAAGGATTTTGCAATATCCCTTAGTTCTGAACTGCAGTTTTATTATGCATTGCCTGGAAGCAAACACAATGTTACTTAATTTCGTAATGTTTTCTCTGTTGTTATTCTTTTGGTAGGCGATTCAAGCCAGTGGGAATGTGTGCTTCATGACTGAAACACATTCATTCTTTCACGTGGATTCTATGTTTTATATATGTTCTTGGATGGCATCTGCCACATACGGTTTTTGAATCTAGAAACAGATGGAGCAGGCTGGCCCATTCAGTTGGTTCATCTAAGAGACTAACTGCCTTTTGATCCTGAACTGCCTTGATTCAGAGAGTGAGAATAATCCTGCAATTTTAAGAACTGCTGATCCTATCTCTTTGTACAGTCTGTATTAAATCAATGACACTTGTCCTAGGAAGCACAATCAGGGATTGTGCACCCTTCAAATGGCATTGGGGGAGGGCAAACATGGAATTTGTCTGTAATTTAAAATGAATTAAAATGTAATTAATTCAAGACAATGATGCTTCCTCTCCATCCATGTCATAGGGTTGTACACAAGGCTTCCTAAAGTAGCTTTGAAGGGCTGCTTTGCTTGATGCATAATGAAAGTGAAGCACATTTGTGAAATTGCTTTAGGAAGCAAATTGCACTCCCTCCTATAAAAGCCAGTTACCAGATGTGCGAAAGGAGGTTGTCTGCAAAGTTCCTTGCTGAGGCAAATTGCAACTGCTTTGCACAAGAAATTTAATAATTTCCCACTTCTGTCACATTAAAAATTACAATTCACTGATAACTTTTTGAGGTACTGTAGGGATCATAGCAATATTTGGATAGCTTCACACATTCTTGCAAACACCAGCTGTGCACATCGACATTATTTCAGTTCCTAATAATAATAACAACATAACAACATAACTTATCAAGAACAATATTATCAACAGTTGATCTAAAAAAGATCACTGTATTGATCAAGGCTAAATACAAAGGTGTTTTTTTTTCAGAAGGACTTTCTTTGTTTTTGCTTGAAGATGTTTTGCTTCTGACTTGGAGAAGAAATCAATAGAACAGAATAATTGAATAAGAGAATTGGAAGGGACCTTGAAGGTCTTCTCCAAGCCCCTGCAAGAAGCTTCTTCAGTTCTGACTGAATGGTGGCGAATGGAAGGATTTATATTCTTTGAAGTCATCTGGTCATTAGCACTCTTTCTGAGAGTCATTGAGGTCACTTGGAGATTTATTGTGCCCTAAGGTCACCTGAACAATACAAATGGGTGTGGAACTTACTTGGCACTGCTAAAAAGACTGTGTTGTAAACAGGAGACAGACGTCTACATAGATCACGGGTCCCCAAACTTGACAACTTTAAGACTTGTGGACTTCAACTCCCAGAATGCTGGCTGGAGAATTCTGGGAGTTGAAGTCCACAAGTCTTCAAGTTACCAAGTTTGAAGACCTCTGCCATAGGTAGAGCAAGGCTGAAAGTAATTTCCTTAATTAACAACCAACTGTCCACTTCTAAAGTATATTTACCTAGTATATTTATCTGGAAATTTCACTTAAACAAATTCAAGATTTGAAATTAGGAGGTGCAGAATGAATAGTATAATTTCTGAAATATTTTCTCACCTTTGAACTTAGAAAAGTTCAGATTGTATCTCTACAATCATGAGCCCTACTTGCAACATCAAGCAAGAGCACATTTCACTTAACAACCCCTGAATTACAGATGGCTTCATTAGTCAATTATGCAGAAATTCTGAAAACTCCAAGCAACCTGTCACCATGCAGGTGTCATACAGCACCACTGGTGAGAAAATGAAATCATCTTGTCAAACAGCAGGAGCAATAGCAAGAAGAAAAAAAAAAGACATTCACATTGCCATTAGACCCAACAAGGGTTCCTTCTAAATTCTAGTGATCCAACTGTGTATTTATTTCCCACTGGTTTCACATCAGAATATTAAACATTTACATGGATGTTGAAAAAATGTAAGAGCTATATTAAGGATTATTCTTTCATTAACTGTTTTTAAACTAACAGTTAACTAGACTGTTACCCTCAAAGGATTGCAAGATGAAAAAACCAAGAAATATTACAGCTGTAAGTTGAGAATTAGCTGTATGAGGTTAATTATGTCAGTCTTGCAAAACCATGAAACTGTGTCTCACTTACTTCAGCTATGTCATGAGGGGAAATTCATTGGAGAAAGCAGTTGTATTTGTCAGAGTTGTCGGTAAAAGGCCATCAAAGGCCATGAAAGAATACAGTAGCTAGACACAGGCCAGAGCATAAGACATCTCAAAGAGATAGTGCAAGACTGGAAGATGTGGAGAGACCTGGCCCATAGAATCACCAAGAATCAGACACAATTGAATGGATAACATCATCATGTCAGTCTAGGTATTTGGGGCAGATGTTCATTTCATTTCTTCATCGAGAACAGGGGTGTCCAACGTAGGCAACTTTAGGACTTGTGAATTTGAATTCTCAGAATTCCCCAAACAGGAATTCTGGAAACTGAAATCCATAAATCTTAAAATTGCCAAGGTTGGATACTCCCGAGAAAAGTAGATAAGATGGGCAAAAATTGGATCATCCAATGTTAGTTCATTAACTGGGTGTGGATGTTGGGAAGAAGCCTAGCTGGACATGACTCAACTGTAAGTCCTTAATACAGCTCAAGTGAAGGTGACAATTTGTGGGTTGAGAATTTTCCAAAGAGAAAGGAAGATGGAAAGTCCATAACCCCACTCTTGTTTTATGGAAGATGCTAGTAAGAGATGGGACTGTTCTCATCCTGTGTTCTTGGTTAATTAACTTGTCAGGAGCTTCATTCTACTTTTGCCTCCCCGGTTCTAAATCAGTTTTGAAAAGCACTTTTCTAACACATGAATTGCAAATTTATCATTGCACATCTATTGGCCTAGCTGATGCTGTTGTTATTTCATTCTTCTGAGAATAAGGATGCATTTGCATTATGTTCTGTACACTGGCAAGCAATTCATTTTCCAAGTGTCTATCTTTCAGTAGCACAAAGAGAAAGAAGAGATAAGATTTGCAGCACCCATAAGTAAGAAAGAAGTTTGCAGCTTCAGCATACCTTTTCCTCTTCCAATCAATGGACTCAAAATCCAGAAAACTTCAGCCCTTGTTGAGAATTCTGGGGTTGGAAAACCTGATACCCTGATATTTCTGATACAGAAATAGCAAGGCTGAACCAGGGAAGTTATGAATGGGATATGCAGGGTGGACATGAACATGAATGGTAATGATTCTGGGTAGAGACAGATAATTGGGGGAATAGAATAGTGCAAATTGGAAGACAACATGACTGATGAGCAGGTAGCAACAAATTGGAACACCTAGCTCGTCCTTGATTTAAGACCATAATGGAGCCTTCCCATTAGTCATAAGTTGTAACAGTCGTAAAATGGATCAGTCATGTGAGCAGCCTTATTTTATGACCATAAAATGGTCATATAATGAATGCCATGGTCATTTAGCACACCCATTGTTTGCTATAGTGTGGTTTTGCTGAAAACCAGAAGTAAGTACTGTTTTTCTGGTCGAATTATTGTAAAATGTGGTCACATGACTATGGGATACTGTAAATGGATGTAAATCTGGTTGTGTTGCTGGCCAAAGGGCATCACATGATTACGGAGAGAGTGTCTGGCCACTGGAACTTCAGATTCTGGTTATACGTCCCCCCTTTTTTTGTCTGTCGTAACTTGGAGTGGTCGCTAAATGACTTACCATAAGTCAAGGGCTACCTGTATTTTTCAATGGCTCATTCTAGATCTCAGCAGTTGTACTAAATATCTTGGAGCATTCTTTGCTTCCCCATCTTACCCATACATGTCTGATCACAATTTCTTCAAATTTTGAATCAAGTTTAAGCCAGGCAATGCAGCCTTCTGAGCAAAATACACAGCCTTAAAGGTATGCAGGCACTGAACAGCTTTCATTTTAATGGCATCACTTGTTCACTAAACAGTTGGCTAAACAGCTATTATAATACATCTTAGCTATTTACACCCTACCTGACCTGATGTTTATTGTTTCCATGATTCTTGTTTTGAAGGAAGCATATACAATATGCTAAATTGTTTCTTACATATAAACACCTAGTTTGTGACTGAAGATAATAAAAAGGAAAGTTTGTGTACAGGGAGGTTGAAGAACTTTGACCGGGACACTATGATTTGTTTTGAAATATGAACAAGAAAATAATCACTTTGAATGCCCTTGGTTCATGAAGTACCGTGCTGTGTGTGTTTACAGAACAATTGTATGAATGTTTAAGATTACAGTCCTACATCAATGATACAGCTGAAGTGCATGGAATTTATATATTGGTTGATGGGTGCATGATTGTAATACTTGGGTTGGACTCAGAGTTGAAGTAGACATAGTAAATCAGTGCTGATTAAACTATTCATGACCATGTGCTGCTCTCTTGAGTACAATGACCCTTCTTGAAATATGACTCAGCTTGTTTCCAACCCAGTGTATGCACAATAGGAGTATAAGTGGCACAGTGGGATTCATCTCAACAAGATGCTTTGCACCCTGGAGACAACACAGACTACCTTGTTCAGGCATACTGCAACTTACTTGTCTTCAGTATGACTCACATCATCTGAAGCATCTCTTCTACCACTTCCCTTCTCCATAGATGGTCACCAGTGTGTACCCTGTAACTACAGAAGATCCTAGAGGAAGTAAATTGTCGAGATCCATTTTGATCAGATTGGAGGTTGAGATTAACTATGAAGAAATCCTTGGTCTTACTTTTTGATGATCTGCGGTGGAATCAAAATAGGGGTAGGCATCCATCCTTGTTCTCCTTGATCTTCCAGCAGCTTCTGATACCACTGACCATGGCATTCTTGTGAACTAGTTTTATGGGTTGGGAATTGGAGATATGATACGGAATACAATCCTAAATGGATAACTTCATCATTTTCATTATGATAAAGACTATTGATATTGCTACTATGGTAGTTATCTTTCTTCAGATTCTAGTCAATGTTGGCCATGGGGCTAGAGGATTGTGACAAGATTTAATATTCTCTGCCCTCTTGTTCAATATCCATTTGTTTATTTATATCTTGCCTTGATTATTTTCATAAATAACTCTAGGCAGTGAACATGCACAATATTTCTTCCTCTTCCAATTTTCCCATAACGACAAACCTTTGAGATGAGTTGGGCTGAGAGAGTGTGTGCCCATCCCAAAGTCATCCAGCTGGCCTTTATGCCTAAAGTGTGACTAGAACTCACTGGCTCCTGGTGCCTTTACCACTAGACCAAACTGCTAGATGACAACAAATGCTGATTTGGGGTCCAATGTCAATATGCCAATGATACCCAGTTCTGTCTTTTAGCCCCAGGATAGCTAAGTGGGGCCATCAAAGCTGAGTTCAACTATTGCAATGTGTTGTTCTAAACGAGGCTACCTTTGATGGCCAATTAGAACCTGCAATTGCTCCAAATTGCATCAGTGCAAGCAGTGGTATACCTCAACATGCCCATGTCACACTCCTTCTTTCTGTACTGATTGTCAGTGTGCTTCCAGGTGCAATTCAAGGTAGTGGGCATCATTTGATATTTGAGAAACTGTCTATCTCCTGTGGGGTTTTTTTCCTGATCAGTAAGAACCAATACAGTCGGCACATCCCAGTACCCCATAGTAAAGTGGTGGGATTCATTTTTTTTACTACCAGTTTTGTGGGCATGGCTTGGTGAGCATGGCATGGCTTGGTGGGCATGGCTTGGTGGGCATGACAAGGGAAGGATACTGTAAAATCTCAATTCCCACCCCACTCCAGAGGAAGGTTACTGCAAATTCCCCATTCCCTCCCCACCCCACTAACCTGCTTTCCAGCTCGATTCCCCTGTGCAGGGCAACCAAAGAAGACCCAGCCAATCAGCTTGGACTCGGGAGGCAGAGAATAGATAAGGGTAAGGCAGGTCAGAGGTGGGATCTGCCGGTTCTCTGAACTACTCCAAATTTATGCTACTGGTTCTCCAGAACTGGTCAGAACCTGCTGAAGACCACCTCTGCCATTGTCAAAGAGCATTAATGTTTGGAACCCAGGAAGTGTGCTTTCTCTGTCATTGCATCTGCTGCTCTGTAATGATGTCTCTCCTGAGATCCAGAGAGCTCCCATCTCAATGGCATTCCTGAGACCCTTAAAAATCTCATTGTTCTCTAAGACTTCGGTGTAGGGTGGATGGAATCCCATTAATTCAAGGAGTTTGATATACATTACATATGCTTTGATTTAAATTGTCCACATTACCATTTTGTTTTTTGCTATTTCTTAATTGGTTTTTTTCCCCCCCAATTTCTTACTGCATATTGTTTTTATAGTCAGAGATGCCTAGAAATGTTTTGGAGTTGGGCAGAGCTGAAATAGAATTAAACAAATAAATAATGCAGAATCCATTTCCTTCAGGGAAATGACACAGTTGCTGTGTTGTTTGGAAGGCGAACGTCATGCTGCTATTATCAATAGTGGAACACATCTTTGAAAAGAAGTTGGAAAGCAATATAACCTCTCCCTTCTGAAAGCAGGAGAATTGCACTGTTCTTTTGAAGCTTCAGAAGTTCCCATGCCTGAAAGTGCTTTGGGCTATTGGAAATGCCAGTGAAGGACTGGAGATGACACCAAGACAGACCCCATGTTTTTAACAAGCCAAATCGTATCTGCCTTGTGTACCTCAATGCTTTGGATCAGTGTTTGTCAACCTTGGAAGCCTGAAGATGTGTGAGCATCAACTCTAAGGATTCCTCAACCAGCATGTTGGCTGGTGAATTCTGGGAATTGAAGTCCACACATCTTCAAGCTGCCAAGGTTGACAAACATTGTTTTGGAAGGTAGCTGCAGAATGAACTCAGAAGGACTTCTATGGCTATTACAACAACTCTGAAATTCAACATCATTGGAGAATAAATTATTTAATTTTTCATTAGAGGAAGACCACCCATGATATAACTAGCTTATATAAAGTATTTAAAAAGCTATTTGCTTTTACTCTTTCCCATGCTTTCCACAAAAAGACAAGAGTCATTATTGATTTCACATTTCTGTGGACTTCCTAGCTTTGTTTGTTTATTTACTTTAGTACCAGAGCAAGTGCTCAAAGTCCTGTATTTGCCTAATGAGGCTAGATTAAAATTTTCTACTGAAGATACAATCAGTTAAACATAAAACATTTTAATAACACATGGTGTCCATGGGTAAATTATCTGCTGTAATGTTAACTTATTTTAAGGGAACAAATATGCTTTGACTCAGATATATTGAGACAATAACCTATATTTTATGGAACAGCACGGTTATGATATAAGAAGTTCCTGCTCTGTGAGTAGGTAGAGAGATAAGTAGAGAGATAGGTAGAGAGATTTTGACTAGTTATTAATTGAGGTTCATGACTGAGGACAAACTAAAGCTTTCCAGATTAAATCAACATCACCAGGCTGTTTTTTCTATATATTGACATCTGAATTTAATATAGAAATGAAGCAGATTTTATTTCTTTTTTTTTTCATGGTCTGATGTACCTGCCAAATGTGATTACCTTTTAGAAAAATCTCAGAGTTCAATGATCACATTGTGACTCATCTTTTAGGGTACCTGATCTGATCCTTAAAACTGAGGAAGAGATGCACTGTCCCATATTTGGTACTTTCCCATATCATTCTGGGGTACAGAAACTGGCATGCCATATGGGAGACTATCATGTCATCAAGTTGATAATAATTAGATCTACTGCTTTTCAAAGACTAACATATAACCCAAAATTAGACCAGTTCATGTAGCTGGAGTTGCAATCAGATTCATGAAAAATCATGCCCCTCTGAAATTGTTTTCAAGGGTGTAATCTCTCATAATAACATAGTTGGAAGGGAATCTTCTAGTTTAACAAACTGCCCAGAACTCAAAACCTCAATAATTATTGCCAATTTTTTGTCCTTCACTTCTGGAAGCAAGTTGTTTCACTGATTAATTATTCTGCCAGGAAATGTCTCCTAAGTTCTAGGTTGGTTCTCTCCTTGATTAGTTTCCATCCACTGCTTCTTGTTGTCTCTCTTTAAGGCCCGGTCCCACTGCACTTACGGATGCAAAGAGGATGTAAAATGTTAAAAAAAGCTTGCTATCCGTTGGAAAACACTATGCATCCATTGTGTACTCGATTGTGTTACTTCATTGCATACATGTTTTCATACGTTCTATCGTCGAGCATCCATCCACTGAGATTTCATCCGCGCAAGAAGTTTTGAGCTGCACAAAACTTTGTGAACGGATGAACTTTCCGCCACGTACAATGTACATCCGCGACATATACGGGCAACAAACGTTCTATGTCCGTTACCATCCGTTAAACGTCCCGCTGTATCCTCTCTGCATCCTCTGGCCATCCCCTCAACTCACAATCCGCTGCAGCTGCAAATGGAAAGAGGAAGGAAACAAAAGGTGCACGGAATGTCTACACAAGAGTTAGTAGCAGTGAAATAGAAGAGGAATGTAAGCGGAATGCATCTCGTATATAAAGTTTAAACGGACAAAACGTTGTATCTGGGATGTATCTCATATGTTCAGAGGATGTCTGCAGTATGTCTAGAGTATGTAAGAAGCCCCATAGCGCGACAACTGATATTGTTCTACAAAAAAGGGGAGAAAATCATCTTGGAATCGATGGGATGGTGGACCATACAGTCCCACTATGCTTGCACTGGAGGTTTATCTATCCCACAACTATCCTTATCATCCCCACAAGCATGCAAAGGCTTAACCATTTTGTCAAGTTTTCACCAACACTTTATTAAGTAAAAAAAATGAACCAAAGTAAACTTAAGTTTCTTAAGCAATAACCTTTTATTAACTTTCTTAGGTAAACTTTTATGACTTTATTAAAAAAAGCAAAATGAACCAATGTGAACTTGTAATTAAGTGTCTAAGCAAAGGATAACCTTATTAATTTTTCTTATAAACCTTATGACTTTTGAAATGAGCAAAATGAACCAAGTTAAAGGTGTCATAAGCAAGATAAAGTGAACAAGTAACAACTCAGTCTCTGAACTATTCTTAGTCACTCTGAATCATGTCCATGGTCTCACTGGTTAAGCGAGGCAGGGACTGTGGAGGTGGCTGTGCTTGAGTGCTGGTCTGAGGCACCATTGGGGTGCTTGGCCCCAGAGGCGTACAAGAGGGGATGGTGTTCAGGAAGCCTACTCTGAGAGCTGACTCAGTCCGTGAGGTTGAGAGCCCTTGATCCAAGGACTTGGTAGTGTCAGGCCCAATACTGATGACAGCATTGTCCGTTGAACGGGCATTGGCTTGGGGTGGGAGGAAGAGGAGTTAGTGGGGCTGTCTGGTCTGCAACTGGGTGACGACTGGAGTCTGTGGCATTCCAATGAACCTGGCCTGGACTGGAAGTTCCTGCTTCGGCTGTGGGAAATCCTTGTAGTCATAGTCTGTAGGTGAAGGGCGTTTGAAAGCCGATGGAAAGCTGCTGACATTGCCTGGGGGTGGAGATAGCAGAACTGGACTTGGTAGGACGAGCTTTTCAGCTGTGCCTTGAGGCGTTGTGCAGAAGTGCTGTGATCTTCTGCTTCAATCACCTGTACGCGGCTCCGACAGGTCCCTTCAGGCGTGTGGCTACATAGTGATGAAGGTGTGGCGGCCGAGATACCTCTGTCCAAGTGGACCAGCTGAGAGTAAAGTTTGTGCTGCGTCTTTCATTGTGTCCCTGATCTCCAACAGCACACTTGTGGTGCTGGCCCTCGCAGTCTGCCTCATCTGCTGCATCCTGTGGAGCCTGGGGGTGGCGTGTGCCTCTGCGTGGCTGCTTGCTTCTTCTCCAGATTTTGGACAGAAGGGAGTCATCCTTCCACAGGATCCTCCAATCTTCTGGCATGGGGAGGCAGCTGTTCGGGGGGGGTGCTCTCTTGCCGTGGGGCCCTCTGCAAAGACACTGCCTGGACAGGGTAGCTGGCTCCTGGCTGAAGAGGACTGGCTGTCTGTAGGGGCTGTCCTGAGGGAGAGGGCTTGTCCAGAGGGCTCGCTCCTTTGGTGGCGGATCTCACAACCTCCAGGAAACTGCCACTTGGCCAATGACAGTACATCTCTCCAGGTGCATTGAGCTTGCATCAGCAGCCTGCCCGGATTTCTTGAGGTGTTAGCTTTGCCATACCAGGTGAGTGCTAGTGCTTCCACCATCCCAAGGAGTACTTCTGCAGTTTGTACCCCAGGCTCTCTGCCTTGTTCTCTCCAAGCTGCCTGCTTTCTTCTTGGTGTCGCATACAGTGTGTGGCCACTTCTCCAGAGGTACTCATTCTCCTCAGCCATTCCAGCACCTCATTCTCATGCTCCTCAGAAACACTGTACTGTTTCCTCTCTACTTCTGATTCCCTTGCCCTTCCTGCCCTCCTGCCAGGGGCTTGCAGATACCAGCAGGCGCCTTCAGGGCTTGAGCAGCAGGGGCCTTAGGGGGCTTGAGCAGCAGAGCCTTCAGGGGCTTGAGCAGCAGGGCCTCAGCAGCAGGGCTTTGAGGGGCTTGAGGGCCTTGGGGCTGGTCCCATCCACAGCAGGCAGCAGCTTAGAGTCTGTGCCAGGGCGATGGGATGCTGGTTTGCTTTTCTTGCCAGAGCTGAACGAGTAGGCACAGGCTTCCTCTTCTGGCCTGACTGACACATGGTGTTCCTGCCAATGTATGTGGCAGCAACGTATTTCCCTGTAATGCTGACTGCCATGCATGCTGCCATCCTTTTATATCCGTGGCAGCTGATGCATATCATACTCCCCGCGCATGCGCAGCTGAAGTGCTTTGCTTGATATACATCCGCGCGCATCCCCTTTGTTTCCTATAGGCAGTCCGTGATGCATCCGCTTCATCTGCAATGGCATCCGCCCCTCCGGTATCATCCGCTTTGCCAATTCTCCCCGGAACCCCTTCAGATGTGTCATCCGCTTCCAATCCACTTCATCCGCTAGCTTCGATGAACATCCGTTTAACATCCCCGCTACATACTACCCACGTCTGTTCTTTTCCGTTCTTTTCTGTTCTGTTTATGCAAATTTTTGCTACTTTTTGGAGTGGATGACAATGGATGGAGCCACCCCCGAAATTTTGCTCGCCCGCTGTGTCCTTTATGCATACATTTTGCGTCCATTAGCCAGTGGGACCGGGCCTTTACTTTATTTTACTGATTCTTATAGAAGCAAGCAATGGAACAACCAGCCTTGTGGATGAGTTGTGGATGCTCCATCACTAGAGGTTTTTTAAAAAAAAAATATTGGCAGACATTTGTCTGAAATTAATTTGACGTTTACTGTCCTGGGCTGTTTGTTAAACTTGAAGACCCCAGTATTCCTTCTAACTCTATGATTCTTTGGGAATTCCTCTGCTAGTACTAACACTTCGACTAGTTATGTTATTTTTAGTTCTTTGGAGGTGTTTTTTTTTCCACCAGTTTTTACATTTTTCATATGCAACCATATAATTAATTTATTTATAATTATTCCATAGTTTCAATTACTAGGTTTTCAGGGAAAACAGCTGAGAGACAGATGGAGGAGCTTTGTACAGGAAAACACTTGAACTCATGCACAGTAACGAACAGACAGGGAGATGCACAGGCACCCGAATAAGATTTGAAAGGTTAATTACTATTAATCATTGTGAAATGCAGGCTTATTAGCCATTCATAAATGCAAAACAAATCCCTTTTGCTGACAAGCAAACTTTTGAAATTGACCTCTTACTGTTGATTAGGTTCTGCAAAACTGAAGAAATGGAGAAATGAAGAACCATTGTGTGTTTATAGCACAAACCCACATACAACACCTTTCTTTTTTTAAAAAAATAGATTGATGGACTAAATTGATGCAAATTAATACATGTTATTGCCAAATTATCATCATGTACTTGCTCAAATAACTTGCTCAGAAAAACTTCTTACTATTCCTTACTATTCAAAGTATTATAAAGATAGTTATATTTTTACCTTTATAAAGATAAAAATGGACACAACCCCTGTTTCACTTCTCTTGTAGTACAAATTAATCCAGCTCAATTCATACTTCCTAAATTAAACCCAACACCAGAATACGCTGATACTCCAAAATCACACCTTTTGCAACCTAAAGAGAGAACATACAGAAATAGGTAAATCAATACATGTTTTCACCAAACCACATCATTTAGAGGTATTTGGAGACTAACAGAAATATGAACAAATTCAACTGCATTTTTCTGCAGCCTTTGGTTGATGTAGAATTGCAAATCAATGTGAAATGAAACCAAATATGAAATTTGGAGGAAGGAGAGAACTTTAGATAAAATGAAACTGACAGCTTTCACCTGAAGGGTTTATTATAAGGATTCTGTCCAAACAAATATATTAACAAAGAAAGATCCAAGCATGCATGGGTATGTAGGATTGTGCATTTATATATACACACACCGAAAGATGCATAGACACACACACACATACACACACACACATATAGTATATGCAAAGAAATATCTGCGGTGTGACATACACATACACACACATGTATTCACACATGTGTGAATGCCTGTGTTTCTGTCTCACACTCATATGTGTGTGTGTTATATATATTCCTTTGTCCAATATTTTGTTCTGCCAATATCTTCTCTACTTCTTGTCTTTGGTTATAAGCCTGAGGATAAGCTTATTGTTGCAGTATGAGCTGCTAAACTCTATTGATAGGCAATAGTTGTCTGAAAAATATCATAAAGGTGAGGGGAAGCATGCTACAAAAATAAGTCACAGAAAATCTGAGCACCTTTGTATTACAGAGAATTACACATTGCACTTTTGGTTTGTTTGTTGTGGTACCAAATCATCTACCAAGCATCAAAGTCACATGATGTGATGTGAATTCTTGGAAAGAACTCCCCCCCACACACACCAGCACCAACAACAGCAACAGCATCCAAGAAGCTTCTTCCATTCTGACTGAATGATTGAGAATGGAAGGATTTATATTTCTTGCAGTCATCTGGTCATTAGCACTCCTCCTGAGAGTCGTTGAGGTCACTTGGAGGTTTATCCTCAAGATCACCTGAATAGTGTAAATGGGTGTGGAAACTTTTGGAACTGCTGAAAGGACTGTGTTGTAAACAGGAGATAGGTGTGTTGCATCATATTATACCATTCAGCCAGAACGGAAGAAGCTTCTTGGATGAAAAACAAAATATCTTCAAGAAAAAACAAAGTCCAGTTGCCTTTGAAAAATCACCTTTGCGATAAGCATGATCTGAATGACCTAATTATGTTCTAGTCAACAGTATACTTTTCCCCACATAATGTCATTTCCCTGGCAGTCTACAACCTTCCTTGCTTCCCAAGTTTCAATTGCACCTCAGAGAAAATCATCCCAAGGTTTTTCTTCTGAGGAACCTTTTCTGCAAAGGGATGAAGCAATGGCAGACAGAAAAATAAAAGAGCAATTGCCTCCCACATTCACAGCAATAATGCAACCTCATAATCATTATCTCTTGACAATCTGAAAGACATTGTAACAAACTATGACTTCGAAAAAAAAAAGGAACAAATCAAAAATTAGTAGAAAGCAAATATGAATTGGTCTTCAAGGAAGAAAATATTTGGGAATCAGAAGATCATCTATCAGAAGATAGCAATAGCTATAGCACTTAGACTTATATATTGCTTTACAACGCTTTTTCATCCCCCTCTAAAGGCCCTGTCACACTGGCCAACGGATGCAAACGTTTGTAAAAAGGACACAGCGGACGAGCAAAATGTTCCATCCGTTGTTATCCGCTCTCAAAAGTGCCCCGAAAAAGATTCTCTCTTTATGGGTGACAAAAATAAATGAAAGCAAGTTGTGAAGCAAATATAATCTTTGATAATACAAACTTGGTAAAAGAAAAAATGAACCCAAGGTCAAGTGTCCAAAGCAAAAATAAAGTTCAACCGGTTAGCACCCAGTCTCTGGCACTCTTCTTGGTCACTCAGAGGTGTGCCCTTTCAGGGTTGAAGGTCCAGGTGCTGTGGAGTGTGGTGCTTGCGGAGTGCGGTGGTCTGAGGCGCCACTGGGTGCCTGGCCCCGAGAGGACAACAGGCGGACGGTTGTTGAGAAGCTCTCCAGACAGCTGGCTTCAGCCGCGTGATGTTGAGAGCCCCTTCCTCCATTACATGGGTTGTCAGCGCCCAATACGGATGGACAGATGTACTGAGCCGGGTTGGCTGCGGGGTTTGGAGGAAGAGCAGTGTAGTGGGGCTTTCGGTGGTCTGCAGCTAGTTGAGGATGTGTCGTGGCATCGTGGGGGACCATGGGTTGGCATCTGTGGCGTGGGCTGGCATCAGTGGCGTGGCTGCAGGCATGGCCCATCGTGGCACCGGTGGACAGCCGATCTGTACCCTGTGGCTTGGACTGGGAAGGGCTGGCCTGTGCTGCTGGATTTCCTCGTAGCTGTAGCCTTGGTAGCGGGAGGCTGTGGAAAGCCTTGGAAGAGGCAGTGTCATCATCTGGGGTGGAGGGCAGGGGCCTGACTGCGGTGGGAGGCAGTTCACCTGGGTCTGGAGGTGTTGTGAAGTTGAGACCGGTGATCCTGTCCTTCAACACTTTTACTGTGATTCGGACATGTCGATGAGGGTCTGGTTGACATAGGTGAGGACTTGCGTTGGAGGCATATGGGCGTCGTGTTACCAGCTGGGGAGAGAGAATCTCTTCTGCGTCCTGATGGTGTCTCTAATCTTCAGCAGAACAGGTGGCTCTGCCCCTCCGCGCCTCTCTTGCCTTCTTCTGTGGAGGTGGAGCTGGGGTGGATCGATGCGGTGGAAGTTGCCATCTCTTCTCCCACTGCGTCAGGGTGTCCTCCACAGCGCATCCGCCACGAGGTAGTAACGCTGTCAGGGGGTCTCCCTCGTGGCACGCTCCACAGATACCTGCCTGGACACGGAGCTGACTCTTTGCCAGAAGAGGAGAGGCTTCTCACAGGCTGCCTGAGAGAGAGGGTTTGAGGAGGGGCTGCTCCTTGGTGGCGGATCCACCCTCCCAAGAAGCTGCACTTGGCCATCACATAGGTCTCTCGGTCCATCAGGCTTTAACTGTGCCTGGCCAGATTTCTTGAGGTGCAGCGTCCCGACCAGGTGTGCATGTTGCTTCCACCAGCGAGGGAAGCACCTCGTGGAGTTGTAGCCCAGGCTCTCCGCCCTTCTCTCTCACAGCAGCCTGCTTCCTCTTGGTTGTCTCATAGAGCTGTGTCCCTTTCTGCCCAAGATATTCATTCCTCCCTCAGCCACTCCAGCACCTCCTCCTCCCATGTTTCCTCTTGTTGGTATTGCCTCCTCTCCCGGTCACATGTCTGCCTCCCTCCCTCCCTTTGTCAGGGCCATATGGTGCCCTCATCAGAAGGGCTTCGAGGTTCGTGTAGGGGCTTGCTCCTCCACACCCCCACCACCAGCAGCAGGCCAGCAACAACAGATAGAAGCAAGCAGCACAGCAGACCATGAGCCAGCCACCAGCACCACTAGCAGGACCGTGAGCAGGACCAGGAGCACAGCGAGGACCAGGAGCACCAAGCAGGGACCACAGGACCAGAGCAGCGCCAGCAGACGTAAGCACCAGCAGGACCAGCAGGACCAGGAGCAGTGCCAGCAGAGTAACACCAGCCAAAAAAACAGAAGCACCAGCAGCACCAGGAGCAGCTGCCAGCAGAGTAAGCACAGCAGAAGCACCACCACCAGAAGCAGCATCAGCGAAGCACCAACTCAGAAGCGCATCATGCGAAGCCCCAGCACCAGAATATCGAGTCGGAGGCAGAGCCCCAGCAGGAAGCAGAGTCAGGGCCAGGGGGTGGAGGGTGGCCTGTCCGGGCTTGCCAGGGCTGCAGCAGATGGCAGAGGTTCCATTCTTCCCCATGGTTGTTGGGTTGCTGGCTGTGTGGCTAGGGGCTGGCAAGCTGTATCTGGAAGCGGTCTTTCCTCATGAATGGTGGACCTTGCTGTGCGAGCTGCTTCCCTTTAATATCCACGGGGCTGACGCAATGCATCCTCCCCGCATATGCCAGTGAACGCTAGGCATCCGCTAGGCTCCGCTTTAGGCTTCTGCTAGGCTTCCGCTAGGCTTCCGCTTGCATCCGCTTCATCCCGGCCTGAATCCGTTCCTTCCGTTCCGCGTCCGCTTGCTGTGCTCCCCGGAAGCCGTTGCGGATGTGCCATCTGCTTCCCATCCGCTTCCATTCTGCTAGGCTTCCGTGGAGCATCGCTTTTCCATCCACCCTACGTCCTCCCCCCGTCCATTTCCTTTCTGTGTTGTCCGCTTCTGGTTATGTAAA
>BHFT01069403.1:0-19744 GCA_004320025.1 Laticauda laticaudata
GCAGAGCTACTGAGTTTGAGACACACTTCCCTATTTAATTCAATGGGCCATCCAACATGACTTTGGTTCTGCTCACAGTATAATCAAGTTTCCATCTCTTTATTAGCTGATCCTCACATTACAAACTGAAACTATTTGGAAACATCAAGATTAAGCATTCTATTGTAAATGCTATCTTTGATTACTAGATATTAATTAATTCTGAAAGCAAAATTGTGGAGTTTTTTTTCTCCCCTGATGCTAAGGAACATAATTAGGAAAGGGAACATAGGCTCAAGGGGAGCCAGGATATTTTGGCATCTTGTAAAAATCAAAAGCACCTGATTAAGCTGTCATGATTTTTTTTTAAAAAAATGATTAGTTTGCTGAAATTATAAATGCTTTTGGAAAACAGGAGTAAATCTGTGAGTCCAGCAGGGCAGTTCATAAAAGAGGGGTGGATCAAGATGGTGGTTATAATTGGGTTAGAACCACCATGGATATAACACAGGGTACAGCTTCAGTTGCAGAAGTTAGAGCCACCACTAGCATTCTCCTGGGAAATTCTGAGAATTGAGGTCCACAGGGGCACAGGGAGAGAACTGTACTCCAAAAGACCTATTTCCCACACTTTTCTCTCCCCACTCCTGTTCAGGAGAACAGGAGCATGGGATATTTCAGCAATTTTCCCCCTTGCTCTTTCTTTCCCACTGTCAGCTTTTCTTGTGAACAGAATTCCTTACAATAGGGACCACTAATGCAACTGATAAAAAAACCCCCTCAGTATTGGTTGGAAACATGCGGAAAAGGCCTTCATCATCATCATCATCGTCGTCGTCCTCGTTGTTGTTGTTGTTGTTTTGTTGTTGTTATTTTCTATATGGTTCAGAGACTGCACAAAAGCGCTGTAGACCATTCTTGCCAGCTTTCAGGTGAATGGATTTCAATTCCCAGAATTCATGGTTGGCTGGGGAATTTTGGGAAAGTTTGAAAAACACTGGTTTAGACATGCCCATGACCAAAAAAAAAAAAAATGCTGGAAGAGACCTATTCAGAAAGAAAGACACGGGGCTGGCATTGGGGTATAAAAAGTTCCCCTCCTCTCATGCAAGGAACGCGAAACAATTGGGAACCAGAGAAGTGAGCGTCGCGGACTAAAATTATGCCCTGGCGGGTGGAACCCTGAATCCACGAGGAAATGGGCACATGGCCTGGAGCAACTTTTCTAGCAAGTAAGTGAATACGCCTCTGACACGAGCAGTCTCAGGCGCTAGGACGCTTGCAGGGAGACGAGGTCTCGAACTCATATCTGCCGAGCATTTTTATAAGAAACTGCAGTTGCTCTTTGCCGCTGCGCTACGGTAGTTTTGGAAACGCCCAGAGTGTTTTTAAGTGAACAAGATGGGAGCGGATTCTGCTAAATTGTTCTGTGTAGATAATGTGCATTTTGTGGTGTCGTAACCGTCGTTCTCGGTGTCTCTTTTGATTTTTCGGCATTTCTGGTGGAACCATCAGCTTCATCCCCGGAGTGCGTGGCCTTTCATGGAATTTATACGATCTTTAGACGTTTGCAACCCACCGGGAAAGTAAATCCGGTCCAGTCCATCGCTCGCACCAGGTCTCTTGGTAGAGTTGTCAAATATTTTAAATACCGGATGCCTAAGAGGGCAGTTTTTAATCCAGGGCGCGGCTGCATGCGCTTACTCCGGTGTAGCGCTTCTAAGGAACCCAGCAGACAACCTGCCGCCTGTAACGCCACACCTTGAATAGGAGAGCGGAGGCGACACAAAATCCACGTGCTGTACTACATATGCAAGGAGGAAAGCTAATTCTTTCCCACTCACTAGTTTTCCTAACTAGAACACCTCGCTTGTATCTGCCTTATTAATATATATTATTTTTCTCCCTCTTCTGGTGCTTTGGCAACTATTTGAAAGAAATTTTGCATCCATGCACCTTTCTATGGCTGAAGTTTACCTCAGGTCCTAAATCCACACAGAACTAAGGTAGTTTTTTCTTGAAAAACAAAAACAAAAAAACAGCTACTGCATTATCCCTTCTGTTCATTGTATTGTTTGCCAAATAGAAAAATACGCTTAAAAGTAGTTTTTATGGAAGACAGGATATTTATTGGCATTGTCCCTTTTTTCCTTTGCTATAAGTACTGTATACTGTAACAACTTCCTAACAGGCAGGCAATGCTCAGGTAAATATTTTGTATTTATTTGCCACCTCTAATTCTGGGAAATAATGCATGCTGGGAAACGAATATTTACCTGCCACATAATTGTTTACAAGAAACTTGCAGAAGAAAAACTATCAAGTTCCATTAATAAGTTTTAATCAGATTTAATTACTTAATTACTATAATTAATTCTAAAGAAAGCCACATGGGTGACTTTGGGCCAGTCACACTCTTTCAGCCCAACACATCTCACAGTTGTAGGGAAAATAGGAGAAAGGAGTGTTAGGTATATTATTTATAGAAATAATAAAAGCTATATCTTTATCTATTTAGCAAGAGTTGCTACAGGAAAAAAGGGAAACTTAGCTTGAATGTTCTGGAAATGAATTTCCATAATTTATTTCATTTTACCAACCTAGTAAGCAACTGCTAAACATTATTAGTAATTTCTAATAATTTATACAAATATATGCTTTACTAGGTTGCACTTCTGTGCTGAGAAGGTAACATAGCCTGTATGATTTAATTTTTCTGTTCTGAAAGCTCAAATAAGCTCCAACTTTGAAGGAAATCTGACATTAGTACGTTTTTCTATTTTTTAGAAAAACTCTTAAGTAATTCTATCATTGATAATATGTGTCTAGAGTAGCATCTGATCTGTTGTAACCTTCAGGTGATACATGATCTCCTTCCTATAGCTTCAACAAGATATTCATTTAAATTAAAATCCAAGAAAAATAACCAAGAAACGCAACCATTACTTCATTTCTTCCAGTACTCAGAACTGCAGTCAGATAGTCCATCTTCCATGGATATATTTAGAAGAAAACTCTATTGGATTCAAAGTGGGCTTATATGAAAGACTTATGACCCTCAACCTCTTTGGAATAATATATGCATTTGAAATGTCAAAAACCCCAGGGGCACTTTCACAATAGAGGTACTATGAATGAAATTCACACTTACTCATATATCAGAATGATATATGCCACATTCCCTACTAAGTACACTTAGTTATGTTTTAATTCTAGACAGATGAAAATGCATCAAGACGAAGTACTGGATTGCAGAAATCAAAGATTATGAAAATCAGATGCTTTCTTAGAAATAAACATGAAGATGAGCTGACCTTTTGTTTTGCATTATGCAATTTACTATTAAAAATACTAATCAAAGGAGTAACTGGTCAAGGGGACAAGACTGGCAGGAAACAAAAGGAATATTCACAGGCATATTCCTATTCAATTGCCATGTGCCCCCAAGGAGATGAGCAGCAAACAAATCTAATAAATGAATGTTGAGAATACATAGTACATAAAAGAAACGGGTCTAACACCACAGATTGTAACAGATTTAGGAATATTCAACCCTGTAGTTATTAACAATATTTATTGAGGCCATAAATGTACTCTTGGCATAAAAGGGAGTGATGCAAATAAAATCTTAAGAGATTAATAAGAACTTGCAAGTCTTGAAATGGCCCAAATTATTTGAATCATGACTGGTTTGCATAACATATTGCATCAAGGATTTTCACTTCACAATAGGATTGTGGATCAAATTCCAACCGATTCAGGAAATAAACAGATTACAAAGAAGTAAATACCAACTTGTTCTTGAATTTTTCACTATTATTATATAAATCTAGTAATAAAGTTCCAGGACACAAATATGAAATAAACAGCCAAATTCAATTTTATTATTAGACATAACTGAAAATATTTAAAGCACATATAAAATTTACATTCCTCTTCTTTTTCTCCCTGTGTTGTCTGCATTCTTTATCCAACCATAGATCTTTTTCTTCCTCTTAATCGTACTTCATCCAGCTTTTTTATCACTGGAATTGATTTTTTAGATGCAGCTGAATATTTCTTCAATAGTGCTTCAAATAGAGCTGCTGTATTTGGATGGGTACTCAAAAAGGCTTTCTCTAAGACATATAAATCAACACCCTTATCCTCAGGAAGGCCAGAAATAAAACTTAGTCCAAAATCTATTAATGTCAACTCCAGATTCTGTGCTGGTGGTCGCAAAAGCATGTTAGAAGTTGTGAGATCCCCATGAATGAGGTCTTCATCATGCATTCGTGCCAATATCTCCCCTATCTTTTCAGCTAATTGAATAAGATTGCTGATACCTTCACCAGATTGCTGCTGGGAGATTATATAGTCCCGAACAGTAGTTGATCCTACAATGTCTTCAAGATATATACAGTTGACAATATAATCCACAAAGTACACAACAGGTGCAGAAATCCCTAAAAAGAAGACAAAACCATTAGCTGGTGGTGATTATATCATCTTAGGAAATAGACTAAAGTTCTGAAGAAAGTATTTTTCGATGCTTATTTTCCTTCAGAAAAACCTGTTACCATTCTACTGTGTTTCTCGTATAAGGCCAGGTCTTATTTTTTTTTGAGCCCCGAAAAAATGGCTAGGTCATCTTTTCGGGGGTGACTTAATTCCCCTCCCCTGCATCTTCGGGTGGGCAGGCGGCGACAGCTTGAATGTTGACCCCGGTGTTGATAGGGCACTTTGTATTGGGGTCAACGCAGGCAGCACCATATCCAGGTGTGCAACAAAAGTACTTCCTAACGGCAAGCCCCCCCCCACCATTCGCCCCCATTTTGCATGTTTTAATATAGGCCTTAATTTGGGGGGAGGGCTTAATTTCATTTCATGCCAATAAAACATGCTGGGACTTTCTATTGGGGGAGGCCGTATTGTTGGAGAAACAGGGTACCTTTTCCTTATCATAGGCATGTTTCTTTCTTGCTTTTGAGCTATAAAACAATCAACATATTGCCGTGCTATTTGTAGCTGGCTATTATGAAAAGCGACAGAATCTAGAAAATATAAGGGAGAAGCTGGGAATGCTCATGTAGTGGCAAGATATAACTAAAAGTGCATTTAAAAGTCTGGATCAGAAAAAATACTGATTTTAAAGCTGGCATGTTTTATTCAATAAAACTTGCATCCTACCTTTCCTCCTTCAAGACACTCACAAAGCACTCTGCCCTCTATTTTTCTCTAACACCCTTAAAGAGGGATATCAGCTGAGATGAAAAGCTGGCTGGAAATCATCCAGTGAACTTCCATGGCTGAGTATGAAACTCACAAGGTCGTGGCCGCTGCCCAAAGCAGTCTGATATCCAATTTAATTTAGTAAGTTTTATTGAAAAGATGAAAAACACAAGCTGTACTTGATCAGGAACATACTCTGGCTTTTACCATTAATATTTCCTATGGCAATGTCTGTGAAAAATTAAACTGATGACAGCAAATGAAATTAATACATTAAAATTGAAAGATTATAGTAAAAGGATTTTTGTAATATTGAAAAAGGTGGTGGTATATATATTTCCAAATACGACACATGAAACATGTTTAACCGATCCATTTTTAAAAAATTAGATCTGATTCTTTAGCTATTTCAGACAGTCCCTCCAATTAAGGGAAATGAAAAAAAACTTTGAATCACGCTCTAATAAAAAGGGATCGATATTCGAATTTCCTCATATATATTTTCCTTTGTCAAACGGGCACCATTTCGGACTCCCTGTTAGCCTATTTAGAATAGGGTGGAAGCGGATCTAACTCTTCTTTGATTGGCCGCCCTGTGAAGCCCACCCACTTCCTGCCTCATCCAATCTCCTGGCTAAGCCCCACGCCACCTGCCCGTCGACAGCGGAGCAACGAACGGGCCTCCTGTGCCGTTCGCTTGCGGCTGAGCCTCTCATCCATCGTTGGGTGCCGGTAACGTTTCGGGAACCGGAGTTTCATCACCGTCGGTCTCCCTAAGAATTGACCCCGGTAGACGCGGGCTTCGGCTCCCTGCTGGATCAACTGTAGGCCCTCCATGGGAGGAAGGAATCCTGGTGGATCGGCTTCCGCCGACCCGTCCTTGCAGTTCGATCCTGCCATGATGGCAAAATGGCCCGGCCAACTTCCTCTTTTAGTACGCATGCGCAGTCATCCTAACCTAAGTGGTGTGCGTGCGGTGCGCAAATTCCGCAGTTGAATGTGCAACGTTATTGGAGATGTAAGCCTCAGACCATTAAATGTCAGTAAGGAAACTGAGGAAAATCTGCCATCTTGTGGTCGGCTGTGTGTTTGCAATCTATATTTCGTAAACCTTAATAAAAGAGTAAATTTTCCTACATTCTTTCTGGAATGATAGGGCTAGAATACCATGAAGAAAATCAAGTAAGAATTTGAATTTGGGGCTGCGCTCCATAAGCTCCCTGTATGTTGTTCCATATCGTTCCTTCCTACAGACATTCAGATTTCCTTATTAGGAAATTCAGTGGGTGTTCTGTCCCAAGTAATCTGCGCTTTCCTGAACCAGAGATTGTTGCATTACCGCTCCTCTAATCCGCTAATCTGTTTTTATTTGATTTCTAACTTAAAATATATTTGGAGATTAACCTATTTTTCTTAAAAAGGCAATTTGGTGTAATGGCTAAAAGGTACCAGACTAGAAATGAAGACTATGAATTATAGTTCTGCCATACTCATGAAGCCAATAGGTATTTGGACCAATCCCACACTGTCAGCCTTAAGAAGAGGGAAAAAATAAACTGCTTTTGAAAATGTTGCCAAGAAAATTGCTGATTACCTGGAGTCAAGATTGAGTTGAAGACATTCATACATACATGTAAAATTGTGTTTATTGCTTTCAATCAACTCTTATGCATAAGTATTTTAAGAAGTGGGTCCCCAAAAAAGGCTTATTCTAGCAAATACTCTTACATGCATTTAGGAATGCTTAGCAACAGAAATTTTGGGCTCAATTGTGGTTGAAAGTCAAGGACTGCTGTGTGATATAAAATATTTGGCCCAAGACAATTCCTCTTCCCTCAGTGTAGCCCAGGCAAGCCAAAAGGTTGGACGTGCTTGCTGTTAATTAATGAAAATTGCTACTCTGAAAATACTTGCTAGATCACGAGTATCAAACTCACGGTGTCATGTTGCCATCACAGTATCATGATGTTTTTCCCCTTCATGGAGCTGTTGTGGCCATGGGCTGCATGTGACATCCAGCCTGTGGGCCTCCAGTTTGACACCCCTGATCATCCATACTTAGAATATCTTGCATAGGATTTAACTGAATGCCAGAATTCAAGCTGAAATGGGAAGTGAGAAAGGGAAAACTCAGTGAAAATAGTCTTTTTAAAGCAACAGCTTAAAGTTCTAGGCCTCTCTTAGGCATGAAAACTGTCTGGATGACTTTGGACTAGTCACCCTCTCAGCTCAACTACCTGAGTTATTGTTATGGAGAAGATAGAAGTGTGTTTGTTGCCAAAAAAAATTAAGAGTGTTTGTTGCCAACAAACATTAAGTGTGTTTGTTGCCTTGAATTATAAAAAACAGCCAGGATACGAAATAAGAACAGTTAGGACACCATGTAAAATCACAAGACCTAAGACTGGCTTGTAAGATATTGTGTATTAGTATATGAGTATGGAGTCAATTATTGGCAAGTTTCAAAATTTTATGTGCAGAGCTCTTCCTAAGATCTCTAAAAGAACTTAGAGAAAGTTCATGTCATTTTCAGGTTGATGCTGCACTTAAATCTTCTGAAAACCTTAGTCCTATAATAGTAAGAAGTGATGTAGTAACATACAAATGTAATAGGATAGTGACTGGCATGTCTGTATGTATGGAGTCCCCAAATCTGGTCTGGGAAAGTCCAGATGCCTTCAACCCAAAGAATTAGTTTTCCATATGTCTTTGGCACCATTTAATGGTTGGTCATTCAGTTGTGCCCTAGATACGGTAAAACTACAACATATCCATGGAGTTTTGAGGCCAAGAGATGCTCATCTTGATGCTACTAGCTTAAGAATCAAATACTGTGTGTCTTGATTATTAGCTGTCAGAGATTAACAGTGAAGATAAGCTAACATCCTTCTATCCTAGTTTTTAAGATCCCACCCCCCCAAAAAAATGGTCAAGCATTATATGACACAACGTGCTGGATTAAATGGGCTGTTGAACTACTGCAGTAGGACTCTTCTCAAATTTCATTTCAAAATAAATTATTCTTTGATAGAATGAAATGGACATGAAAAGCAGTGCCATACTTCATTTTTAGAAATGCCTTTCTTCTCATTTTGTACCAATATTAAACCTGGCATGATGCATCTGAAAAGCATGTAGTCATACTCTGTACAGTAAATTGTAAATTGCTTGATATAATTTGCATATTATTAAAATGGAAAGCTTATCTTTTTTCCTATTTACCCATTATATTGAAATTATTGTTTCCCTTTTCCTGTCTTCCCTAAATATGAAATTAATCTGTCAAAAGTATAGGCAGTGGATTATTGTAGTTGTTTTTCCTGCTCTTTAAAGTTACACATATTTATTTCTTCTTCCCATGTCCCATTTCTTATCTGTAGAAAAATTCATAAAACCATCTTTTCAGTCCTGGTGTCAGCAGAAAAGTTAACTGGAAGTACCAACATCTAATCTTGATCTGATAAACCAACTTTGTATTCCTTCCTTTTACTCTCAACAGACTTAATCTTTAGTTCATTCAAAAATTGTTGTAGAATTTGATTTTTCTTTGTTTCTTCTTTGCTTCACAGCACATAGTTCTTCAATGTTTTAACAAGCTTCTTTTGTAAATCCAAAAGGAAAAAAATATCTTAAATCACCCTTTTGGTTTCTCATTTGTATCTCACTTTCAGTACCTCAGTAGTTTCTTTTGTAGATTCAGTGAAACAACCATTTCTAAATCATTGTTTCAGTCTATCAGTTATAAATACACTTTCAATATGAACTCTATTTTGTCAGATAAAATTTGTTCTCCATCTGAAATTTATTTAGTAATATCTTTTGGACATCAGTCTATCTACAGAAGCAGACATTATTACTGATATTGTTGATATTGAGGCTACTGTTTTCTGATTCCATTCTTCAAAAGTTTCCTTCGGTATTTATATCGTCATAATGTTTTCCATCATCTTTTTGGCCCATATGTCTTTCTTCAACCTAAAAACCATAGTCCCTCTAGTGTCCAGTTTTTGAAATAATGAAATATATGAAATATATTGTCTTGTAAAAACCAAAAATGGATCTATTTCACATAAGAAACAGTGCTTTATAATAATTGTATTTGTAAAAGTTTCAGTATTCCAATTTTATCTGGATTTTTAGTCTGTTTATAGCGTTCTGAAATCTTATTTAGCTCTTTGCTGTTTATTTCAGATACTTTAAATTCTTAAACTTATGATCAAAATTTTCTTTCATTCAAGCTTGAAAATAGACTCACCCAGCATTTTCAAATCTGTAATTCCAAAGTTCTCTCATAGCTTAGAAGCAGCCCTTTAAAAGTCTTTGTCACAGTTGCAAACAAGATGGCAATCCTGGAATGTCCAAATGCTGAAACTTGCAGAAAATAGCTGTCTTGCAGTTTCCTCACAAGGAGCAACTATCTGAAGCAAATAAGTGATTTTCCATTCCCTCTTTAAAGCCCATGTCACACTGAACCAACGGATGCAAAAAGGATGTAAAACGGACAAAAAGGCTTGCCATCCGTTGGAAAACGTGATGTACTCACTGCCTCCATTTGGCTTCCTCTCTATCCGTCCAGCATCCGTTTATGGAAACGTTTCTATCGCCCAAAACTTTTGCGCAGAAAATATATCCAGTTCGTCTGTTCTGCATTCTGCTACGCATCCGTTACGCATCCGCTATATCTCTAGGCATACCGCTACGCATCCGCGCAACTCGCATACCGCCCGGACGCAGGGAGGAAGCGGAACGGACACAGAACGGATGCAGAACGGCAGAACGGATGCAGCACCGAAACAAAGCGTTTAAAACGCGAAAAATGTTCGCAGAGGGGACCTATCTCGGATATTAAGGAATGTCTGCAAGGATGCCTAGAGGATGCTAGCAGGATGCAAAAGGGACACTATACTCTATAAATAAGGGGGAGCAACTCGCCTGCATCTCACTTTCAAGAACAGCAGCCAAGCTTTGCAGACCTCTGCAGGCCTTCAGTCTGACTCTTCCTCTTCCACAGCATCCAGTCATGGATTCCAACCGTGATTGTGACAAAGTCCTTTCGGCAGCCACCATCGTATCTCTCTGCCAACAGTGCGAAACGATTCTACAGGCTTCTGTGAACTCTACTACAGGAAGTAAAGGAGGCGGCCAAGATAGCGTCTGGGTCAACGATGGCTCGACAGAGAAGAGCAGGAGACGGACTGTATCAACAAGCTGATGGTGGAGCTTCAGGAGCGAAGACACTCGGCATTCGAACTTCATGAGGATTGCCTCCAAGCCGTGTTTGACGAACTTGTGCAAGCGGCTGACACCCAGGTTGACCAAGACAAACACCAACTTCCGGCCAGCCCTGGGAACCTGGGCTCAAGGTGGAATCCCTACTACTGCGGCCAACTGGCCTCCGGGACACCTACAGGAGCATGCAGTAGGTGGAGGGTGCCACACAGACACCATCAGTATTTTGTGGTCAGAGAAGTGGTGGCAGGATCATCGAAGAATACAAGGAGGAGCTCCCTCAGTACCTTTCCACTGAAGAAGGAGGGAAGAAAGTTGCAGAGCAGTGGGTATCAGAAGCGTGAACTTCCCCCACACATTTGGAGCCATACGATGGCAAAGCACGTGGCTGCAAAGCTCCAGCCAAGTCGGGGTCCACTTATCACAACTACAAAGGGCTTCTTCAGCATGCATACTCTTCGCCATGGTTGAATGCTGACTTACAAGTTCATTGTACGATCGATGCTTCAGGAACGGGTCATCTTCACAGATGCCCAGGTAACAAACCAGTGGACTCAAGGAGGCGCTGGAACGCAACTCATTCTGAGCTGTCCCAGAATCCAGACCCTGCCCAACGACAAGCAAGATGTGCCCTACTTCATCAGGGGGATGACGCCTTCTCCCTCAACCTACATCATAAGCCCTACACTCCAAATACCTCACCCAATGAAGAGAGGATGCTTCAAACTACAGCTGTCCAGGGCAAGGCGGGTGGTGGAGAGAACGCCTTGGCATCCTGGCCAACAGGTTGCGGTACTTTCACACCATGCACCATCGCCAGAGACCGTGAGGAGGATTCGGGTGAAGCTTGCTGCATCCTGCACAATCTCATGCGCACAGCCGACTACCACGAGTTTGCAGAAACAGGCTGTGACTCCACAAGGCAATGGGGGACAATGGAAGCCTGGTGGAATGGAGCAAGGGCAAACGCTGATCGACAGCTGAGGATGTGCAACGCCCCAAACAAAGCCTCACGTGAAAGGAAGAAGCAGCGCAACCTCCCTGAAACACTGGTGCAACTCCCCAGGTGGAGCAGTGGAGCTGGCAGACAGGAATGGTAGATGCTTAATGGATGCTTCTTCAGCCTGTTCATCACACGGATGAATTGGGCCATGTATGTTTGGTTGCCTACAATGAACAGGGCGTTAATAAGAGTTGTGTTATGTTGATGTGTGTGGATAATATTACATGATTATTGATAATAAAGGGTCCATAGGGTGGCACCCTGGGAGGGTGAAACCATATCAGCCCACTATGCTTGCACTGGAGGTTTTCTATCCTACAGCTCAATTACCCAGCACGGTCTACCTCCCATCCCACTGTATCTTAACCCACTCCACAAGCATGCAAGGCTTAAACCTACTTCTAAAATTTCACCAAGACTTTATTAAAAAAAAAGAAAACAAGCTGTGTATAGAATCAAAAATAGACTCACTAACAAGAAGCTATAAACAAAAAATGAGTCTCTGGCACTCCTCGTTGGTCACTCATTCATGGGTGAAGGGTGCAGGTGCTGTGGAGGTGGCTGGTGCTGGCGAGTGGGCTTGTCATCAGCTAGCCAGTCCAGAAAGCAGAAGCAGGGCAGAAAAGCGCCAGCCCAGAAGAGCGACGCCCGTGCTGCAGAAGCCCGCAGCAAACCAGGAGTGAGGGCAACAGGACGGGATGGTAGCCTGTCCCTCTTGCAAAGGGCTGCACCAGATGATGGCTGAGGCTTGCTGTGCTTTTCGCCATGTCTGGTGGGTTGCTGGCTGGCAAAGGAGGCTGGCAGGAACCAAGCTGGCAGCAAGGCTGGCAGGAGGCAGACAGGAAGGCTGCTGGCACGGCAGGAGGCAGCAAGGCTGCACCAAGGCTGGCAGCCAAGGCTTGCAGGCATACAGCAGAGGCAGGGCAGGCAAGGCAGCCAATCCGTCCCGGCAGAGGTATTTCCTCTGATATTGGCAACCTGCTTCCAACGTGCTTCGGTTATATCCGTGGGTGACGGCAATGCATGCTCCCGCATGCGCAATTAACACCCGCAGGCATCCATTAGGCTTCCGCTGTGCATCGTTTCGCTGTGCATCTGCTTCATCCGTTCCCGTCCGCTGTGCAATCCGCTGTATCCCGTTCCGCGTCCGCTTTGCTGAGGTCCCGCCCACGGAAGCCTAGCAATGACGTGCCATCCGCTTGCCTAATCCGCTGGGCTTCCATTCCGCATTCCGTCTTGCATCGCCTGCTCCTCCACCGCGTCCGTGTATCCGCTGCCGGTTATGCAAAGTTTTGGACCCCTTTTGAGAGCGGATAACACACGATGGAAATTTGCCTTCGTCCGTCTGTGTCCTTTTGCATCCGTTGGGCATGTGACAGGGCGAAAGAGATTCTGAGGACTGGCTACTCAATGTTTTCACAGAGCTGTCTTCAGTTTTCCATACATTCCACCTGAGGTGTGGAACCCAGTTGTTAAATGCAAGGATATGGACAAATCCAATCAAACTAAAATATTATCAGCCTGAGAGTAAATGAAGGATTGTCACCGTCAATTAAATAGCTAGAGCAAGGCATGGTGATCAGCAATTGTTCTAGGTTCGCAACATCCTATCCAACATCATTTCTGAATCCCACCTTCAAAACCCCACTTCCTTCAACATTACTGATTTTATGGCTTTTCTTCAGTATCTTATCTGAAGTCCTTTTGAACCATTTATAAAATGTAACCGTTCAGGATAAACATTTTAATGTTTCCTCTGAAACTGAAATTTAAAAAGGAAACAGTAAGCCAATCTATAAAATGTTCTAAAGAACTGGCTTATTTAAAATTATGAATTAGAAATATGAAAAAAACCAAGTTTGGATATACACCCCTCTGACTAGAACAGATTATCTTCAGTTATATTCCCAAACCAGAGAGGAAATAGGAACCAACTTCATGTGTTTAAAAAACAAGAAGCAATTCCAAAGAGAGACATTGTTGCAACATGTTTGTAATAAAAGAAGGTTTCTGAGAAAACAAAGTGTTCTTCATTTAAGGCACAAAGTTACAATTCAAGGACAGCAATTGATTAGTGTTAGTTACTCCAAGGAATCCTTTGATCATAAACCACACTTGAAAAGGTGTCACAGAAAACACCTACTTCATCTTGTTTGCAGTTAAATACCTGCTCAAAAAAATAAAGGGAACACTTAAACAATACAATGTAACTTCAAGTCAATCACACTTCTGTGAAATCAAACTGTCCACTTAGGTAGCAACACTGATTGACAATCAATTCCACATGCTGTTGTGCAAATGGAATAGACAACAGGCGGAAAGCATAGGCAGTTAACAAGAGATCCCCAATAAAGGAGTGGTTCTGGCAGGTGGGACCACAGACACTTCTCAGTTCCTGTGCTTTCTGGCTGATGGTTTGGTCACTTTTGAATGCTGGCGTGTCTTTCGCTCTACTGGTAGCATGAGATGGAGTCTACAACACACAAACAAGTGGCTCAGGTAGTGCAGCTTCATCCAGGATGGCACATCAATGTGAGCTGTGGCAAGAAGTTTGCTGTGTCTGTCAGTATAGTGTCCAGAGCATGGAGGCGCTACCAGGAGACAGGCCAGTACATCAGGAGATGTGGAGGAGGCTGTAGGAGGGCAAACATCCAGCATCAGGACCGCTACCTCCGCCTTTGTGAAAGGAGGGACAGGAGGAGCACTGCCAGAGCCCTGCAAAATGACCTCTAGCGGGCCACAAATGTGCATGTGCTGCTCAAACGGTCAGAAACAGACTCCATGAGGGTGGTATGAGGGCCCGACATCACAGGTGGGGGTTGTGCTTATAGCCCAACGCCGTGGCAGACATTTGGCATTTGCCAGATAACACCAAGATTGGCAAATTCGCCATTGCATCCTGTGCCTCTTCACCAGATGAAAGCAGGTCCACACTGAGCACATGTGACAGATGTGACAGGGTCTTGGAGCGCCGTGAGATGTTCTGCTGCCTGCAATATCCTCCCAGCATGACCGGTTTGGCAGTGGGTCAAGTAATGGTGTGGGGTGGCATTTTTTAGGGGGCTGCATAGCCCCATGTAGTCGCCAGAAGATAGCCTGACTGCCATTAAGGTCGAGATGAGATCCCAGACCCTTGTGAGACCATATGCTGGTGCAGTTGGCCCTGGGTTCTTCCTAATGCAAGACATGCTCGAGCTCATGTTGCTGGAGTGTGTCAGCAGTTCCTGCAAGATGAAGGCATTGATGCTATTGGACTGGCCTGCCCGTTCCCCAGACCTGAATCCAATTGAGCACATCTGGGACATCATGTCTCGCTCTATCCACCAATGCCACACGTTGCCACCACAGACTCTCAGGAGTTGGGGTGCTTTAGTCCAGGTGTGGGAAGAGATCCCTCAGGAGACACATCTGCCACTCATCAGGAGCAGGCCCAGGCGTTATGGGGAGGTCATATAGGCACGGGAGGCCACACACACTACGGAGCCTCATTTTGACTTGTTTTAGGTTTAGGACTTGTTTTGTACAATCAAAGTTGTAGTGTTTTTTTCCACTTTAATTTTGAGTGTAAATCCAAATCAGACCTCCATGGGTTGCTAAATTTGATTTCCATTGATAATTTTTGTGTAATTTTGTTGTCAGCACATTCAACTATGTAATGCACAAAGTATTTAATAAGAATATTTCATTCATTCAGATCTAGGATGCCTTATTTTTGTGTTCCCTTTATTTTTTTCAGCAGTGTATATGTATTTCAGCAGTGTATAAAAAAACTTCTGTTTTTTTAACAAGTTTGCTAAATGGCTAAGAAGAAAAACTAATAAAACAAAAGGCAATCCTAGTCTAGTCCAGACTGGGTCTGTAATGTTGTAAAAGAAACCTGATATTAACATAAAGTAAACAGTTTTATTATGACACAGAGATAGAAAATGAGCTCTTAGATTTTTTTTCTTGCAAGGAAGGAAGAAAGAGAAATAAAGCTTCTTAAAGAAAACCACTATATAGAGAGCGCAAAATAAGCAAGGAATCAATCAGTTATTCCTGACCTGTGGCATACATTCTTTGTGAGCTATTTTTATGGTTTTCAATAATTTTTAAAATCAGTAAGGATTTGATCTTGATTTTACTTTTCAACTCCTGAAAAATAATGAACAGAATAAAACACAAACCCTATCCCCTTTGCTTACTTGTTAGTATCACACACACACATATTCAAAAGGATAATGATTTGTGTTATCATTTACTAATTTGATCTATATCCCAAGATTCCATGATGTTAGAGTAAAATTATTTCGGATACTTATAAGAATGTAAGAATTGCTTTGCTAGATCAGGTCAAGGCTCATCTTAATCAAGAATCTGGTTTCTCACCATAGCCAACTAGATGACTTCTGCTATTGTTATTCCCCTCTGCAAGTGGTGTTTAGAGGCATGATAGTCTCAACCTGGAATTACCACAGAGTCTTTAAGACAGATCTGTTCTTGATGGATCTATCTAGTCTCTTTTTACAGCTGTCTGTTACTTTCCCTCACATGTCATGGTGAATCCCATAGGTTAATGGAATAAATGCTTTCTTTTAAGGTTGTTCAAGACTTCAGATTTGAAGGGGAAAGGTGCTTCAGTGTGCAAAAAAATCCATATATGGTCCTTGTATGCAAGGGTATGCTCTGCAACCCCACATGTAAACACAACTTTTTCTAGGGATCTTTCTGGAGTTGCAGAGGGTAGCCATGGATCCTAGAAGATCCAGTAGCTTAAAGCAATTGCCAACAGATCTTTTTTTTTTTAATTCTTTATTGAAATTCAAGATATTAAAAAATGCACAAAATACAAAATATTAAAAAGATTTGTAAAAGTTTCTGTAGAAGAAATTATGTCAATATCTTTCAACATGACTTTGACAATGCCGTAGATACACATATTTTACAGTTATTTATCGTATTAGTGATATTAATTCACAGTGCTTTGCTACTATTAATAAACAAAAATATTTCATTTTTATAGGGCAATAGTTCAAGTATGAAAAGAAGTATCATGTTAATACTCTGTGTTTGTGTTTAGTCAGGAGTACTTATAATCTATGTATTACGTTTTAACATTCCATAAGCATGAGGGGAAATGGAGTACACATTTTTAATAGTTCGATATATGTATTTCTACATTGGTATTTATGAATCCGAATATATTTAATTAAGTTTCCATTTTTCTAACAGTTCCTCCTTTTCTACAACTTCTCCTTTTTCCTATCTATATACTAGTGTATGAATTTTGTTACCTTTTTTGACCTTTCTTTATCCTGTTTTACTGTCTAACCATTGATACCAGAAATTCCAGATTAAGTCTGAGTCCTCTTTGTCCTTTAATTTCAATGTGAGTCTATCCATCTCTGCACAATCCAAAATTTTGTGAATTATGTCATTTGAGGGAATGGTAGACATCTTCCAGGTCTGAGCTAGCGCAATTCATGCCACCATTAATATATGTATAATCAGATATTGAATCTTTTGGGGATTTCTCTTTAATGATTCCCAGGAGGCAATTGCCAACAGATCTTAATGAGCACTCCTGTGGACACTGAAGCACCTTTTTCTTTTTTTCTTTTTTCTTTTGGTTAAGTTTTATTGATTTTTAAAAACAAACAAAAAACAAACAAAACGTAAAAACATGCAACTTTCTTCCATAAATATACAAGCAGTGTGTCGGTTGGTTTACAAATTTTTTGTGCTTCGATTTCACAGTCTCAATCAATTACAGTTACATTACATAATAACTCATACAATACAAAAATTGAATATCCTAGTATTAATTAATCATATGACTATTAATTGAGTTCATTCATAAACACTGATTGCGAGATAGCTATACTTTACTCCTAGTTTATTTATTAAACTTCATTATTAGTCACCTAACCAAAATCTATTCTAAAAAATGTTATATATATAATAATAAAGAAAAGAAATACAATCTTTATATAATTCATTATTTTCTAAAATTCACATATTCTATTATTATATTTTGTAATCATAGCCTCTGATAGAAAGGTCCCAAATTTTGTTAAATTGGTTTTCCTCTGTTGTTCTTCTAATTTCAAATGTCAATTCTACTCAGCATTCAGCACATTCCAGTATTTTCTTGATAGTTTGCTCTGCGATGGTATTTCCTCATTTTTTCCAATTTTAGCAAATACTAATCCTACGTGCTGTAATACATTTAGCAGAGGTGCAAGTATGGTTTAAAGACGGTTTGCGTATGTATCAGGTAGAATTCCTAATAAAATATCTTGGTTTAAAATCTATATGCTTTTAATCAATTTTTCAAACTACGTGTGGATTTTCAGCCAATATTTTTGGCATCCGGGACAAGTCACCAGCATTGGTAATATGAGCCAGGTTATCTTGTGACATTTCTCAACATCTTTCGGATTTATATCTTGAACATTCCTTGCTATCTTGCGGGGAAAAGCCCCCTGTAAAATTAGAAAAGGAAAAAGAATCAAGGAATAATTACCGCAGTTAACAGATGATCAAGGTCAAGTTGCGTGGCAATAATAGAAAAAGAAGGAAATCATTCAAGACTTTTATGGGAAATTATATGAAGGCAAGAGATATTGAGAGGAAAGAATTAAACATATTTTACAGGAAGTGCTAATCACCTAGATACGCCTAAAGAGATTGAACACAATGTTAGACAAGCAATATACACAATGATTCGCGAACGTTAACTGAAGTCTTAAGAAACAAAATTAATGGGAAGGCACAGGCCCACGATGGACTTCCGGCCAGAATTCTATAAAACATTACAGAATTTGCTGAAAACCTTCCATTGCTAGAAATCTGAATGAAGTTAGCGTAAAGAAGAGATACCTAAACATGGTCAGAAGCCTTACATTACACTTATTCCAAAAGAAGAGACTGATCCATTACCAAATTCCAGAATTATAGACCCATTCTTTATTAAAGGCAGATTATAAATTTTCGTATCAATATTGGCAGGAGAGACGGGGCAAAAAATTTAAATTAATTTTTGCATCCTGACCAAAAATGGATTTCTGCCAAAAAGACAAAGAAGATAATTATGGAGAGTAATATTGGACGCTTGGAATATTATGAGGCACACCCTTGAAAAACAAATGGCTTGATATTTTTAGAGCACAAAAGGCATTTGATAATGTGAACTGGGAGATTCAGTTATTATTATTGGAACAGATGGCTTCGCCAGAAAAATTTATTTCAAGCAATACAAGCCATGTATTGTAAGCAAACAGCAAAGGTAATGATAGAGGGGGAGAATTAAGAAGACTATCAATATAAGAAAAAGGTTACAGGACCAGTTGTCCACTATCACCTTTGCTACTTATACTAACTTTTGAAGGTGTTAAAAAAAAACATTAGGAGACCGAAAGAGTATAAAAAGGAATGAAAATATAAAAAAGGAAGAATTTAAATTGCAAGCTTTTGCGGATGACTTGCGCCTTCTATTTAGAAGACCCTCTAGAAACAGCACCAAAACTATTAAAAAAAATAGAGGCATATGAGCAAGGTGGCTGCCCTGAAAATAAACCAAAGACAAGACAAGATTTTGACAAAGAATATGTTACAAGACAAAAAGAAGAATTTGGCAGATGTATTGAAAATGAAGTCACGGAATAACGGTTAGTGTTGAAAATAAGGTTGAATAAGGAAAATTCAAGTCACGAAATAAGTTAAGTACATTTGACAGCAAGATGTAGTACACTAAAAGAGAACTACATAACTTAAAACAAACAGATAGCAACTAGATCTGACAAAATGGGAGAACCACAATTGTCATTAATAGGGAGAAATTCAACAATTCAAACATGAATATTTTACCCAGAATTTTATATTTGTTTCAAACAATTACAATTAGGCTTGGAAAGGACTACTTTGAAGATTTAAACAAAATTGTGTGAAATATATATGGCAAGGTAAGAAAGCGAGAATAAAGTTAAAATTTTTAAAAGATGCTAGGATTAGAGGAGGATTTGGTCTGGCCGAATTTGGAGTTGGACTATCAAGCTACAAACTTGACATGAGGCTAAGGGAATGGATAACATAAGAAATACTAGATTGTTGATGTTAGGAGGACATGGATCTGTTGTTGGGGTGGCATGCCTTTTTATGGTATAAGGGAAACTAAATACAGGGTATTTTAGAGACAATCATATACGGGAGTCTCTGTGGTTAAAATTGGCAGAAGATTTAAAAGACAATATTATTTGAAAAATCCAGTCTGGTTATTGACTATTGAAGTGGTTTCTTATCCCTATAACAATATAAAAGGGAACAAACAGTGAGATAGGGGAA
>BHFT01069406.1:0-11583 GCA_004320025.1 Laticauda laticaudata
TTGAGAGAAGATGATTTAAGGTCACCCTTTTCATTCAATATTTCACCCATATCTAACTGTGTTCCTTTTTATATATTATAGGATAAGAAAATGCTTCAACAATCGATAGCCAGACTGGAATTTTCAAATAAACATGCTCTTTTAGTCTTCTCCCAGTTTAACCACAAGAGACTCCCATATATAATGTCTTCTAAAATACCCATGTTTTAGTTCCTTTATACCATAGAAAAGCATGCCACCCCCAACAACAGATCATGTCCTTCTAATGGCAACAATCTAGTATTTCTTAATGTTATCCATTCCTTAACCGCATATCAAATTTGTAGCTTGGTAATACAACTCCCAATTAGGCAAACCAAATCCTCCTTTTATTCTGGCATCTTGCAAAAGTTTTAACTTTATTCTCGCTTTCCTTACCTTGCCATATATATTTCAACATAATTTTATTTAAATCTTCAAAATAATCTTTTCCAAGCCTAACTGGAATTGTCTGGAACAAATATAAAATTCTGGATAGTATATTCATCTTGATTGTTGATATTCTCCCTATTAATGACAGTTGTAAATTTTCCCATTTCATCAAATCTAGCACTCTCTGCTGCTTAAGCTTAATACAGTTATTCTCTTTTTGGTAATACATCTTGCTGTCAAATGTATCCCCAAGTAGTTGTTCTTATTCGTGACCTGGATTTTCAATACATCCTCCAGTTTTTCCTTTTGTCTTGATAACATTGTCTAATTCTTGCCTAATTCTTAGCAGATGGTCTTGTGAGTATGAAATCCATAGTGAATTGCAGATGATAATAAAGAAACCATTAGAGAGGATTTCACCAAGGCAGCCATCAACGGTGCCATCTTGGATCATCCTGGATTGGAGATGAGCTTCCCAGACATGAAGGCTGGCATCCATCGTCAACATCAGCTGGTTAAGGCCTTGAATGAGTGCCCTAAATAAAGGGACTCAAATGACCACCATCGTAAATATTGTAAGACCAGAGAAGTCAATCTGACCTGTAGAAGGGAACAACGCCTACCTGTCTTCTGATATGGGAGAATAAACCATTGGAGTGGCCTGGCACAGAATCTAGCCCAGGGCACAATATTAATACAAGATATCATTTTCCCCAGGAGATTGGAAAGCATAGACAGGGACACCTTGTGTTTCGGTTTTACTTGCCCAATTAACTTCCCGATACTCCCCTAACATTTCTGGGATAAGGACACCTTGCAGGAAATAGTATCTATTAAAGCTCCCAGATGGAGTAGAGAGGTGGTGGGAGTGAAGTGGCTTTTGGCCTCAGTGACAGAGAAGCCATGCCCCTGGAGAATCTGAATGGTGATCTCCAAGTCCTCTGCTGCTTGAGATGGTGAGGAAGACTGGACCAGGAAGTCAACCAGATAACACTGGACTTTGACTGGGATAGCCCTCAGGTGGGCTGCCAAGGCTGCTAATAGCTTCATAAATGTTCTGGGAGTAGATGAAAGGCCAAAGGGCAAGGCCCTGCACTGAAAATGCCTTCTGTTATAGCAGAACCTAAGGAATTGTCTATGGGCAGGGATAATGGGGACATGAAGGCAGGCTTCAGTTAAATCTATGGAAGTAAGGAAATCCCCCTCCGTAATTCCCTCCAGAATAGACTGGAGAGAATGCTTCTTAAACTGCCTGTATTTTATCCGGTGGTTTAGACGCTTCAGATCCAGAATTGCCCTCCATCCCCTGAGGCCTTTGGTATTAGAAACAAGATGGAATAAAATCACATCCCCTGTTGGTCCTGAAGCACCAGCTGAATATCACCAGCAGGTGCTGTATAGTTGTTTCCATGAGGACTCTTCTGTCTCTCTGTTTTGAGAAACAGGGTAATGAATGAAAAACTTCAAGGGAATGGAGAGGAACTTTAGAGAAAGGCCCAAACGGACTGTCTCCAGGACCTGGTGTCTGTGATTACTTCCTCCCAACACCTGGCAAACAAGGCCAGACATCTCCCAATGGGAGGATTAACAGTAGATTTATCTGGGGCACCAGAAGGGAAGACCCCCAGCCCCTTGAAAGGGCCACTTGTTGTTGAACTGGCAGTTTCTACCTGTCCTGTCTTGTCCTGGCACTGGTCCTGCCTGAGAATGAAAGGCCTCTGGGGTCTAGGCACTGGTCCTGCCTGAGAATGAAAGGTCTCTGGGGCCCCTCCAGCTTCAGGTGCCCTAAAGGAGGGGCAGCGAAAATAAGGTATCGAGCAGAAATTTCTCCTTCTGGACCAAGAAGGCAAGATCTTCCCCTTGTCCTTAGAGTCCACCAGCACCTTGTCCAGGGCTTTACCAAATAATTTGTCACCCTTAAAGGGGGCAGTGGCCAACTTCTACTTAAGCCTCATATCAGCCTGCCAGTGCTTGAGTCAGAGCAAACAGTGAGAAGTTATAAAAGATCCTATTACTTTTGAGGCAAATCTGGCTGCACTGAAGGTGGCATCAGCTGAGAACTCAACAGCTGCTGAAAGCTTATTAATATGCTGATGAGATCTCAGGTTATTGGTTGGAATCATTTCTTGTAGCTCCCTCAGCCATATTAAAAAAGGATGCAGCGGTGGAGGCCTTCACTACCCAAGCTGCTGACTGGTGAGTTCTCTGAAATGTCTGTTCAACCCTCTTGTCCTCTGCTCTCAACGAATCTTCGGGCTCACCAGGAATGTCAGAGTTGGATTGCAAGGCAGCTACTGGGGCATCCACTGAGGGCACTTACAGGGATCTGGAAAGATCCACTCCCACATTAAACAGCCTCTTGTCCAGGGAAGAAGGACTGTGACCTGGCCCAGGCAAAGACCACTGTCTTTGGATGACAGTTGTGAACATTTCTGGTGCAGGAATGACATCTGCAGTTACTGTCTTCTCTGAGAAGAGTGGATCATTGGTATCTTCAGAGGCATCTATTGGGTCAGATTATGCAGCAACCTTGCCTTGCCTTGTGGCATTCTTTGTCTTAAAGAGGAGAATCTTGAATAAGGCAGGTTGAAAAAGGCCCTAAATTATGGGACCTTCAGAATCCAGACTTTCATCATCAGAGAGATTTCTCCCTAATTGGTCTTCCATATCGGAATGGGCAAAGTGATCACATAGAGAGGGAGCGTAATAATCCTCTTGTGAATAGCAGGATCTGTCATCATGGAACTGAGAGGTTTCTCTTAATTCTTGCCAGGAAGATGAATAGGAGGCTACAGAGGGAGATCTCCTGGATAGTTGTAGAGCTGCAGAGACTCCTTGTTTCACTGCCTCCACAAGTACAGCCTGCATATTAAACTGCCCATCTGCATTTTGCCCTGCTGCTGGCTGAAGACCAGCAGCAGTAGGAGTAAAAGTTGCCTCTGGAACTACTCTGCTTCTTTGGACTCTTGCTGCAGGCTGCTCTGTTGCTGGGCAGACAGAAAAAAATTCCCTTCCTTCAGAAGATTAAAATGGGATTTCAGGCTCTTGGCAGCTAAATTGATCTTCAGCTTCCCCTGTGGCCAATTCCTGCAACTGCCTTCCCTCATTGTGACAAGCCCTGGCTCCTCTTTCTAATGGTTGCTCCTCATTTTGGTGGGAATCCACACTGGTGCTGTTGGGAACAGCTTCCAGGCTTTCCTGGGCTGCTTCTCTCCATCCTTTAGCCCACAGCCTATTCAGTGCCCTGTCCCTATGGTGCTCATCCAGCTCTGCTGCCTTGGAGCTCTTTTGAACCTCTGCAGCCTTAGCTCTTGGCTTGGGGTCCTCTGTTGAGTCTGGGGCATTTATTTCAGAAGGACTTAGAGAGCATGGTGGCCAGCAAGCTGTCTCCTCCACTCTCCTATTCACATAGCTGACATTCTCTGAAGAATCCACCATTTTGGCTAACTGATAGGCAGCCTTTTTTCTTTAAATTTAACTGCTGACCTGTCCTCCGAAGGCTCAAGGGGTAATCCCCACTTGACATGCTGAACAGCAAGGACAGAAAAAATAGTTAAAATGCCCTTGCCAATGACAGCTGCCTTTGTACCCTTTTAAAATGCTGCCGCAGACTAAATAAAGCTCCGAGCGTAAAAGACCGCATGCTAGCTTTCCCAAGCCAAGCCTACCAGAATGTGGAGATCTCCTCAGACACACCATCCCAACTTCTCCTTACTTCAATGGAATTGGCCCTCAGCCAATCCATTGACTTCACTCCGGGCCAAATCCCCAAGCGATCAGGGTTTTGACAGCTGCTCAGATGGTAGACAGGAGCCTGCTGTCAAATAGATAGTATTCAGGATTAGATTGCCCTATTTTTTAACAGTTAAGGTTCAAATTTGAAGAGCACTCAACAACACGTCATCCTAGCTGCTTGACTGAGTCAATTTCTGGAGAGTGTCCTCACAGATCTGACAGACTCAGTCCAATCAGCAGCAGTGACTAACAATCCAATCCTGGGAGCTATCTCCACCACAATGGAGAATCCTGGCTTTTCTGGAGTATCTAGAGATGCAGGCTGCTAGGCACATACAGTATGGAAACTTTTCAGGTTAGTCCATCTTTGCACACCAATACACTCTGGTTGTCTTTGAATAGTGGCAGTTCATCCTTTAGTTTTTGGGTGAATTTTCCATCATCTGTGTTGTCTTGCCTCTTAGCTTGGCCTCGGGTCATGGCTTGTGATGCTGGCTGGTGGGGGAGGAATAATGGTGTGGACTACTTCCTCCCATATGCTGTTGAATTGTAGCTTTCTGGATAGGGCACATGCAAGTAGGCTTTCCCCTCAGGGTTGTACTTCAATTCAAAGTTGAAAATTTGAAATACTGAACCACTGAACCTGTTTGGTGGAGAGTATTCTTGGGAGTTTAAATGCCTCTAGGTTTTTGTGGTTAGTCTGTAGTTCAAATGGCACTTGACTCCCCTCACTTGTCTCCAGGTTAGGAGAACCCATTGGATGGTATAGGCTTCCTTTTCCCACACCGCCCATCTTCTTTCGGTGTCAGTGAAGTTTTTAGAGGTATAGGCGCAGGGTTGTAAGTCACCCTTGGTTTTTTTGAAGGAGCACGGCAGCCACTGCTCTGTCAGCCTGGACTACAAAGGGTTGTTCAGGGTCCAGATGCCTGAGGACTGGTTCCTCAGTGAACAGGTTTTTTAGTGTTTCAAATGCTCATTGACACTCCAAAGTTGTTAGGAATATAGGTCCAGTTTAGGGATTGACTGGGCCATGGCTTTTGCCCCCCCCCCCAGTNCCAGTTTAGGGATTGACTGGGCCATGGCTTTTGCCCCCCCCCCCAGTTTTTAACAGTTTGGTGATAGGCAGGGCAACCTCAGCAAAAGTGGGGATGAGTTGTCGGTAGAAGTTAGTGAATCCCCAAAAGCCTTGGAGTTGTTTGTGTATGCAAGGGGGTTGCCAATCTAGCACCACTTTGACTTTAGCCAGGGTAGACTGGTTCCATTTCTGTTCCCTTGTTTGATACTCGGTAGCACAGGTAGTCTAGAGAAATCTTGTGCAATTCACATTTTGACAGCTTCATGTGTAGCTTTGCTATGAGGAGTTTCTTAAGCAATTGGTGCATAGGTTTGACATGCTCCTGAAGGGTCTTGCTGAAAATGAGAATGTCATCTATATAGGCAAGGATCCCATAAAAGAGAGGCTCGTGTAGCACCTTATCAGCTGCATAAAAATGACAGGGATCTCTTGTAATCCCAAGGGCATCACTTTGAACTGGAAGCTGCCAAATGGACAGTTAAAGACAGTTTTCCACTCATCGCCTTCTTTGATGCACATCAGTAGTATGCCTCTCGCAAGTTTAGTTTTGTAAACACCTTTCTTTCATTAGGTGGGCTAGTATATCCTTCATCAGTGGGAGTGGGTAGATATTTTCCATGCATATGGTATTTATTCCTCTAAAATCAATGCAATCTCATTGATCTGTCTTTTTTCTCTTTGAAGAGTACTGGGGTGGCTACTCTGGACTTGGCTGATTGTATAAACTTCCATGCCAGGTTGTTGTCAATGTACTCTCTCAGCTCAACCCTTTTTGGGGGGATCATAGGATACATTTTTGGCTTGGGCCATTTAGCCCCTGGCATGAACTCTATGGCACAGTCAGAGCGGAGTGGGGTAGAGAATTGCATATTTCCTTGGTGAATGCTGCAGCCAGGTCCTGGTACTACTTGGGGGTTTGGGGGCTTCCAGGAGGTGGCTCCCCAGTGGCGGCAGCTTTCTTGTTTTGTACTGCACCAGCTGGTTTTGCGGTGGCTGTCTCCTTTGTCAGGCAGGAAGGTGGAAGAGGACCCAGTCCCAACTTGAGCTTTCTGTAGCCATCTCTCTATGAGATGACAGGGCCCCATTTGTCCAGCCATGCCAAACCCAGATGGCTGCTTTAGTCATTTTTGGTGCCACCACAAATTCAATAAGTTCCCAGTGTGGCCCATCACTAGCCTCACAAGTTCAGTGACTAGGGTGGTGGGTGCTTTCCCTATCAGCAACCCATCAACCTGCTTGAAATGTTTTGTTCTGATCCCTAGCTTTTGAACTGTGGGGAGGCTGATTAGGCATTGAATGCATCTGGTAATCTATGACAGCTTCTATGTCTCTTTGGGCTCCTGTCCAGGGAACCATTATTCTTGACTTAATGGTGAAAGGATGGATGGTTTCACTTATCATCAGATTGTGCTCGCTGTCATCATCACTGTTGCTTGTGGCCAACATTCTCTCTTCCCCCTCAGGAGAGAGGAAGACCTCGACAGCTTGGTGGACAAATTTCCCTTTCTCTGCTGGTTTTTACAGTTTGGTCAGTGCAGGGTCCTTGCCTGGAGAACCAGAGGTGGAGGCAGGCATTCAGATGTTCAGTGGCCCTACTGACCACATTTGAAACATTTGATTAGTGTTGTTGAGGCTCCCCTTAGTTGCTCTTCCACTTGTCACAGGCTGAACTGCCAAGCTGCCTTTTGAGATTCTTTTCTGACACTTCCTTTTTGTATGGGTAGAGCTCAAGGTCCATGGCCATGGCCATCCAGTACCACTTATGGATACGGTCTGGGACATCTCGGCATACACAGGTTTGGTGCAGTTCTTGATCCAAGCCCTCCTTGAAGTAATGCTCCAGGAGGCGCTCGGGCCAGTACTGCAATTTTCCAGCCATTGTTGGAATTGCCCCTTTGCTTGATGACTTTAATTTCTGTCTCCGCTTCCTGGCTTTGATCTGTGCCCTTGAACTTGGTTCTCAGCTCCTGCAGGAAGTCATTGATGTTCACGAGTTCTGGGGCACCCTCATCATGGAGTTGGATCACCCGCTCCATTGCTTTCCCCTCTAGGTTGTCAATGATGGTTGAGAGAATCTCTTGGTCAGTCAGGTAGTCATCCCCATAACCATTAATGTGCGTCCAGACTTTGTTCAGATAGAAAGCTAGCTTGTCTGGACTTCTGTCGAAAGTAGCTCTGAAGCAAGGTGGGGCAGCTAGCCATCCCCACCACCACTGGGTGGTGGAGGTGGCTGTGGTACATAAGTGGGGACAGCTATCAACTAGAGCTGGACCCAGCCTTGGCCCAGGTAGTAAGCCCATCCAGGCAGCACCTGGCTGGCAAGTGGCATTTGGGTTTGCCTCAATGGACTGGTGGGCCTCTGGTACCAGGAAGAGGTTTGCTGCAGCCCAGGGCTTCACCAGGCCGATGGAGGCAGTGGAGGACTGACAGACTGGGTCATGAGGGAGATATACCAGGCCCGCCTGGGGAGACTGCTGTGCACTGGATTTTACCAATTCAGTGGTAAAACATGGGTGTTGCTCTCTGGGTAGATTGGTCCCTCTGGGTGGGAAACATAAAAGTTGGCTGACTACCATCATCTGGATGGATTGTTGGTGCCAATCAATGCCACTGAGGTTTAGTTGGCTGAAACTCTCCAGTAATCCCTCCAGGGCCTGGCTATGGGCTGCAGTTTGGTATTTCCAGACCCCGAACTTGCTGAGGTCCAGGGGTCCCACTTGTCTCCACTTGAAGATTGTGGTCCTTTGCTCCCTTGTCAAGGTGACTGGGTGTTCTCTCACCGGCTCTTGGAGCATAGATCAGTAGCCAAAGTCTTCCTCTGCCTGGTAGAGCTCTTGAATAGCCAGCCACTTGGTATGAGCTTTGGGTTGGGCACCCAACTGATGCTGACATCCACCATCAATGCTGCCATCCATTGGAGCAAAGGGGGAACTGTAGGCTTTTGGTGACCCCTCCACAGACTCCACCAGCCCCCACCATTTCCTCAGTTCTCTTCTCCATCTTCCCTGAATCTTTCTACTGCCTGATGAACCAGGTAAGTAGGTGGGGCTCAGGACCCTGGATAACAGCTTCAGATAGAGCAAAAAGTTTAGAGTCAGTTTAGTGTCAAGGTTCCAAGTAACAAACCCATAGCAGTTAAAACTCCAAGGCAGGTGGATTCCTGAAAGAACAGATTTATTAGACATGTCATATTGGCACAACCAAGTGAAAATTGACTCTAAATATTCCCATGGTTTTCACCTAATTAAAAGTTAACTTTTTTCACTTTCTCCCAACAATCAGTCACATGGTCCAATCAGGATACAGTCCAGTTGTTGGATGACTCTAGTCCTCTCCTTCTGGACACCTAGTGGGAATGTCCCTGGTTCCCAAGAGAAAGCATTTTATTTTGACTCCCAGCACCCAGCTATCTCTACTTCCCCCTCCCTTTCCCAAAGCTACAATTGCGGCAGCACTGAAGCCCCAAAATGGCCACAGTCAGGCAAGCATCAGGGTTGATAGGAGGATGGAAAACATTTTTGAAGATGAACAAAAGACTGTATGCATTTAGGAAATGCTAGACTCAATTTAATTCTTTTATTTCAATATGTTGTTGGACTTTGCGTTAACCTTATAAATGAGAAATTAAGAAAAGGCAAAACAAAACCATCAAATTTTGTATGTGATTACATAAATCAAGTTGAACTATGTTCAGCAATATGTTCAATGTTAGTTTTACATAAAATTATAGATTAAAACATTTATCATACACTTCAACTCAAAAGGCTAATAGAATGACTAATAGAATCAATAATGGAGAAAAAATGAAATAAAATCTGTGAATATGAGAAAGAGTAGGCAATACTTTATGCAAAAAAGAAGATAAATTTCTACTAAAAACAAGATACAAAAAGACACTTTCCTTCTTTCCTTTCTTCTTCCCTTCCACTCACCCTCCTTCGTATTGTTTTTTTTTTTTGTTCTTACTTTGGAATGAGCTGATTTCAAAGGGGTGGGCAACATATAGAAACAAATGATCCACACTTATAGATATTTCATTCAGCAACTTTTGGAAGTTATAACTGTGCTGAACTTTTTGTCCATTTATGACAATCTACAACCTTCACAGAGTCCATCAATCATACCAACCTGATCGCCAATATTTTAGTCAGTACGTGTTGTTCTATGTCTGGCCTTGCAGACCAGAGAGATTGGAGTGAAAAAGATTGCAAGGTGTTTGCTCTTCAACACACAACAAGTAACAAGTAATGTAATCATGTTGGCATGAATGGAGGGGACAAAAACCCCAAGCAATTTCTGAAGGTAATTTCTCTTTTGCCATAGAGCAGAGAGATAAGAAGATAAAGGATTGCAAAAGAATATGCTATTTGCTGTTCTACACATTTAAAGCAATCTAATTGTGCCAGCTATGGGAAAGACCATTATCTTCAGAAGTCTACAACAAGGATTCTTCAGAAACCTCTAGAATGTTGCAAATGTCTTGTCAATAATTATATCTGTTAGAAGCCATTTGGTCTCTGCTTTATGTTATTAATTGTTATTTATGTTATTAATTATTAGTCATTAACTATTTTAAAAAAATTCAAAAAAAATTAAAATTCTTTTTTTATAGTTATTGTATTCACTTTATATTTACTGTAGTGTAGTGCTGGTCTTATTCATGTGTTTGGTCTTGGATTGTAAATAGGTTTGATCAATTAACATTTCTGTAATCTTACTTTATAGACTTTCTCTCTCTGTATATGTGTGTGTGTTTGTGTGTAAGAATTTAATAGGAGTTTCATTTTATTTGAATTGGCTACCAAGAACCTGCATAATTTCACCTTGATAATGACAACTTATTTTTTCATTACTGATTATTGAAGAGGTTGGCAACTCTTTATTCTGATTTTGAAATCAGAGCCAACTTCAGAATCCTGAAAATGTGGAAAATCAAGAAGTTAGTTAATGTTATTATTAAAAAGATGCACCAATGGTTGCTATAGTTGCATTTCTTGTTATTCCAGTTCCTTCAACAATTCCTTTTCCAAGATCATCACAAGACAAATATTGTGGTTGAATGGACAAATTCAAGGTTTTCATCATGAAATGAACATTGTACATGTACCTGAGACAAACTTGGTTTTCTATTAATCATGTCCAGGTGGGATTTATTCTTAGTCTCCTAACATATGGACTGTAAAATAGGCAATTTCCATCTTAAGGTTAGGTCACATCAGCCGACGGATGCAAAACGTATGTAAAAAGGACACAGCGGATGAGCAAATTTTCTATCCGTTGTTAATCCGCTCTCAAAAGTGCCCCAAATCTTGCATAAACAGAGGGACAACAACGGAAAGGAATGGACGGAGCGGTCGGTAGTGAGGATGTAAGCAGGACTACACAACGAGCCTAGCGGATGGAAGCAGATGGAAACGGCATGACGACATTCCACAGGGCTTCCGTGGATAAACAGCGAAGCGGGAACAGCGCAGCGGGAAGGCAGCAGATTGCCACGAGCGGATGGACAAGCGGATCTCATCACAGATGCCAAGCGGATGGCCTAGTCGATTGCCTAGCGGATGCAAGCGTTGCACTGCGCCATTTGCGGGGAGGATGCATGTGCGTAGCCCCATACGATATAAAAAACATGCGCTTCGCAAGCAGGTACCATTCAGAGGAAAGACCTGCTGCCAAGACAACATCTTTGCCGAACAACCATGGGGAAAAAGAGGAAGCCTGTACCTACTCCTGCCAGCCTGGGTGAAGGACAGGACCCGACCAGTCCACTCGCTGCTGGTGGCTGGTGACTTCTTTGGCTGGGGCTGCGTGACCTGGTGCGGGTGCTTCTTGCTGGTGGCGCGCTCCTGGTCTGGGTGCTTCTGCCGGTTTGCTGAATCACTGGTGCCTGCTCCTGGTGCTGGTGGTGCTGCTTGGTTCCCTGCTGGTGCTAGCTTCTGCGCTGGTGCTTGCGTGCTTCGCTGTGGTGGACCCCAGCCCCTAAAGTCTGAAAGCCCTACTGGATGAGAAGCCCAGAAGGCCCTGTCCAGAGAGGAAGAGGCATTCGCTAGAGAAACAGGGTGGAGAGAGAACAGTACTCCATTGCAGGGGAACATGAGGCAAAGGCAAGTTGCCTCGACTGGCTGCAGGGAGAACGCAGTACCTCTGGACGGAAGGGACACAGGCCTCTATATGAGACACAAGAAGCAGAAGAGGCGGCTTGGAAGAGAGAAGGCGGAGAGTCCTGGGCCTACACTTCTGGAGGTACCCGCCTCGGAGTGGTGGAAGCACATGCACATCTGGTACGGGAACCTGCACCTCAAGAAGTTTGGCCAGCGCCGCGGTCAAGCACGACATCTCTCCTCAACAGACAAAACGGGCGG
>BHFT01069407.1:0-54933 GCA_004320025.1 Laticauda laticaudata
AGAAAACAGACAAACACCTGAGCACAGACAGACTCCCTCTGATGCCTCCAACTCAAACACCCCCCCACCAGGCACCTACTGAGGTCTAGTTCAGGAGTCTCCAACCTGCAAAGCTGGCTGGGGAATTCTGGGTGTTAAAGTCCTCCAGGCTTAAAGTTGCCAAGGTTGGAGACTCCTGATCCAGATAATCTGTAATTTCAGTTATAGTCTTCTCTTGACGCTAGAATTACAAGAACTACTTTATACTATATCAGTATTGGTCCATCTGTATCAGTATTGTTGCAAATTAGCAGCATCACTCCATGCTTCTGAGAACAATTTTTTTCATGGTCTGACAGGACTGAGGCTGTACCTTTTGTGTGAAGTGCAGATACTCCACAACTGCCCGATCATTCCACCAGTTCTTTGAACCCAGAGAGATTCGATTGTATTGTTCTGGATGGTGCATATATGATCTAACTTATCAAGGGAACAACATCCTGAAAATCCGGCCTGGCAAATTTCAGAAGCAGTCAGAGATCTGAAGAGAACTGGCTATCAGAATGTCAACATATAAAGGATGCTTGTTGAAACCAGTAATAAAAACTGCCTTCCCTTGATAATGTTTTCCCTTCTCAAAGCCTGTCAGATGAAGGTTGATAGATCTCTGATCTAGCATACAAATGTCAACTTGGGAAATAGACCCAGTTACCATTATCCTTTCCTGAACTTCTGGAAAGGTCAGCCAGCAAACAAAGTCAAAGGGTGCTTGTTACACATTGCCTTTCTTGTAGTTACTGTGAATAACAATTGAAGGGTGGTAGGGGGGTTTCCTTTAATCGCTTTGCTGATACAATCAGTTCTCCTGTGCCTACAAAGGCCAGTGTACTCTCAAACTCCACCCTGCTGGCCTTATGTTGGAGAGAAATATCCTTATTTAATCCACAATGGGAGAGGTTAAACACAGTTTTGAAGACATTTAACCAGTTGGCCTTAAATTGGAGAGAAATATCCTTATTTAATCCACAATGGGAGAGGTTAAGCAGTCTTGAAGACATTTAACCAGTGTTAACACCTGTATATTATCTGTCTACAAAATGAATTCTATACTTCAATTTTAGAACCATTTTATACTATCACACACACAAAAAATACCTTGCCAAGAGGTGGCCGCATGTATTCCCACATAGCAGTAGTGCTATACTATACAGAGTGGATACTATTGGCATAATAATAGTGCCAATGCTATGAATAATAAAGAAATAAGAACAGTTGAAGAGTTAAAAGTAAAGTCCACTCACTCGGTTCAATTCAACCCTTCGTAAGAGTGGAATTGTTGGGTTTAATTCTATAAATGACAGAATTTTAATGAATAAAATGTATTTTTGCTTTTGAACGCTGACAAAAACTCCTTTTTTAAAAATTTGGATGACAAGTAGCCCTCAACTTACAATCACAACTGAGCAGTTGTTAAATTATTCATGTCCCATTTTATGACTTTTGTTTTTTTGCCATGGCTGTTGAGCCTAAGGTTTGATCCCATGGCTGTTGCAGGGGTGGTGGGGTGCTACAATGGTTGCAAGTGTGAGAACCGGTCATAAGTCACTTTTTTCAGTGCTGTTGTAACTTTGAATGGTCAGCAAATAGTTGTACATTCAGGACTACTTGTATAATATTCTGAAACTTACTTGGCAAGGCTCACTGAGTTAAAACAGGGGTGGAGGTTTGAATTCTGTGACATTTCTGCCAGGGCTGCTATTTTTCTACTATGTACATTTCCTTTCTCCATCTAATCCATATAACTAGCGATGTTCAAGAGGATTTGCCTGCAGAGAATTATTACTCCCATAAGCTAAAGGTAAAGAATGTAATTTTTCAATCTGTGCTATGTGTTATAATTTTGAAAGAATCCTGAGGTCTTTCTGCTCATGGTGGTGGGTCCATATGAAAACAGGAAGGGTACAAGTCAAAGGGGGTATCCCTAAAGAGTAGCTTTGATTCTCTTTTCTTTCAGAAGTTTTGGAATAAGCTTCCAAAACTCACATTTCACTCAGCAATACTAGTTCCATGACTGGGCACCTTTACAGCACAAGAAACAGCCCAAATCCTTGTGCTTTGCTTATTGAGAAGTAAGAAGCAACAGAAGTAGAAGACCTGGTTCACACATCCTATTTGATTGTTGTGTGTATAAGAGATACCTTGTCTTATATACCATACAAATGACCCATTGGGGATCCCCATATCAAAACAACTTACCTAATGTGCCACCAGAATCTGAAAATAACACTTAATAGTACTTAAGCAAAATGGTTTGGTTGAGACAGGCATATGTGGGACTGATTGGGATAGACTGCAGGGGTGAAATCAAAATATAATTTTGTCATATTTTATTTATTTATATATTAAATTATTGTATTTTATTCCAATTTCATTTTAAATTGTATTTTATTTCAATTTCATTTTAAATTGTTTTCATCAGATTTTAGTAAAAACTTGTGTCTGGAACTCTGCACTTTAATATGGCCCAAGGGCTAATCCATAAAATAAAGTAAGAGAAGAAAGGATGTCGTATCAGAATAAGCTCCTACCACTGTGGGGTGAAAACTTTGTTTTAGGGAATTCTTGCATGCCTGTACAAGTTACATATGCACAGCACCATAGGAATTTGTAGAGGGAAATTACTTTTATTGGCTGTCTGGTTGGTTATTAGACAACTGAGCTGTCAAATGCAATAGATCAGATCCACACATGAAGGTCTGGTTTATTGCTACTCATGCTTATACACAGGAATGTTCTCAACTAACGGTTAACACCTGCTAAAAATTAGGGTCAGTTGAATTCAAGGGGGGATTGGGCTTAGTTCACTTGTGACTATGTAGAGCAGGAGTGTCAAACTGGCGGTCCATGGGACGCATGCATCACATGCAGGCCACACCTGCCCAGCATTGCAAAGGCAAAAAACCATCATGTGACGCAACTGAATCTGATATCCATGAGGTGGAGATTCTAAACTGATCCCTCTTTTAATTCCACCCTCAGGTTTTAACCCTCACCCTCAGGCCCGTTTCCGGCTTTCATAGAGCCTCTGGAGCCCAGGGAGGGCAAAAACGCCACCCCTCCATGGTACAGGAGGCTGACTAGGCTACACCCACTTGCCACTCCTTCTCCTACTATACAGACAAGATAATGAGGTCATCTATCTGAGTGGGGTATCAGCTGGATTTGCTGGCCTCAAGTACAAACCTGTGTGTAGTCTTGCAGACAGGATGCTATGTCAAAATTCAGATGAAATCAAGAAACTCAGCTTGCACAATACTATTATAAAGCAGCAGAGCATTATGTAGCATTTGCTCCGATGGTGCCATAACAATGCGTTGTTATGAGATAAAATAACACTTTGTTTTAGATTATAACACAGGATTTATTTTTACAATTATAATCCTACCCATCAGCTTAAATGGGTTTGTGGAAACAATTAAGTAACACCAGAGGAGGGGAACACCAGCCTCTATCTAACCATTAAAAGAGATGAACAAGTATTTAAAGCCACACTGTAATTCAACTAACCTCATATAAAAACAAAGCACTGGAAAGTACTGAAACAATCGTTACAAGGAAGATTTTCTGCCTCTTTCTCAATAGAGGTTATACTAGCCACTTGGAGAATCAAGGATCTGCTTCCCAGCATTTCTCCTAACATAAAGAACTTCATCCCTTGAATATCTAAAAGAGGTCATTTACAAGCTTTGTAGAATTTGATTACAGGTAGACCAACTTACAACCACAACTGAACCCAAAATTTCTGCTGTTATGTGAGATAATTGTTAAGTGAATTTTGCCCCATTTTACAACCATTCCTTCAACCATCAGTGGTGGGATTTGAAAGCTTTTATTACTGGTTCTGTGGGCTTGGCTTGGTGGGCATGGCAGGGGAAGGACACTGTAAAATATCCATTCTCTCTGCACCCCACTAACCTGCTTTCCAGCTCTGTTCTCCTGTGCAGGGCAACAAAAGAAGACCCAACTGATCAGCTGGGACTTGGGAGGCAGAAAATAGATGGGGGCGGGGCAAGGCAGAGGTGGGATTTGCTGGTTCTCTTAACGACTCAACATTTCCACTACCGGTTCTCCAGAACTGGTCAGAACCCGCTGAATACCACCTCTGGCAACCATCATAAATATGAAGCGAGTTACTAAACATCCAAATTTTGATTGGGAATGCTATAACTGTTGTAAGCATGAAAAACGTTCCTTAGTGACTTTTGTCAGTGCCATTGTAACTTCGAATGCTCACTAAATGAACAGTTGTAAGTTGAAGATTACCTATATTGCCAGTATTTCTACATCTATATACTATTAAAACTCTTCAGGTATATAATCTTTAACCGGGTGAAACAGAGCACAATAGGGCAAAACTTTGTCAACCAAGCTACGTCAAATGGGCTAACTTACATTTTGCACCCGAAATCTGGGACTCATGACTCCCATGGAATTGAAATATGGAAAATTTTATAATCAGTTTATGACATGAACATTATCATAAAACATTTCATGGCATAACATAATTTTTAAAAACTATTTCCTGCAGTCATCTTCTAATATTTCACTGTGCCGTAGAATTCAACATGAGCTACTTTCTGCTAAACAACTAATTCCCACAACACTGTCAAATTATTTACTAAAACTGTATTACTATTATTCCTCTCATTTTTCCTATTACCTATCTCCTCCCATTTATGACTATAACCATGTTGCTTGTATCTTTACAATTTATATAGTTTTATTTGTTTCCTAGTATGATTTGATTACTTATTCGTAACCTATGACTCAGTGTTGTATCTTATGATTCCTGGTGAATATATTTTATTTTTTCTTTATGTACACTGACAGAATATTTACCAAAGACAAATTCCTATGCATCCAATCACACTTGGCCAATAAAAAATTCTATTCTATTCTATTCTATTCTATTCTATTCTACTCTACTCTATTCTATTCAAGAAAAGTATATCTCGGCATAGCTTCCTGAATTTTTAAGAGCTTATTAGATGCTTTACCTGTTTCCCTGGCATTGAGGAATCTAATATGGAAATACCACTGAAATGTTGACCTGTCAGGTCATGGGTTGTCTGCTCCATTTTTAGCCTCCTGGTGACAGTTAGCCTATGATGATATGTTTGGTTTGGTTTAGTGAAGATCATCCAATTTACCCAGGAATTCTGTTTCTCATCTTCTGTTCTTGAAAATCAAAGTCTGGATTTTGTGACTTGTATGTACTGTGGAAACCAGTGAGTGGAAATTAATTTTCTGACTTTGGAATATGATCATCCTGAGCTCAAGAGGATTTAATGAATCTATGGAACTACTGAAAGCTAACAAAATGATGTGTTGTGTTCTGTATAAAAATAGTAGACTCCAAATAACGCATTCTGATTGGTTAATAATAACAAATGGGGATTGGTTCAAATAAAACCAATCCTCGAAGCCACACAAAGGCGGCAAAATCAAAGGCATGTCATTGGCTACAAGCCGGCAGACAGGAAGGTATAAAAGGACTGTCGCGGCTTGAGCCAATGTTCCGTTTTACTGACTGTTTGTTCAAATAAAGACTTTGTTGTTGGAACCCAGTCTACCTCGCATTTTTCCGGACGGAACATGTTGATCTGCATAATGTAAATATGTAGAGGCAAACTTAAAATAGCCAAGTAAACCTGATAAAATGTATTTATAACAACAACCATGTACACCCAAACACAGAGAAGTTAGATTCACTTATAATGAAAAACTTTCTCCCTCCTCATAAGTTTGGACAGAGTCATCCCTATGCTTTTTACATATACAAGTTAAATCTATTCTATTCCAATGTGTTTTTTATTTTAATTGTTTATGTCCCTTGATATTAGGGTTTTAATTCTTATTTAGCACCCTTTCTTTCTTTTTTTTCCTTCATATCATAGGTTTTTCCTGTTGCTACCTGGCCAGAGTTGGTCAAGATTAGAGTCAGATCTAAATAATGTTAAATAAAGAACAATATTTGTTTAACCATGAGCTGGTAAATGAGCCACAGTTGCTGAGATTCAGCTGTTACATATATAAACCCACAATGACTACATTCAGACAACATGAAGAGTCAAAAAACAAAGAAATCCAGCCAGGAATTGGCAGAAAGGTCACATATCAAAACTTCTAAAATGTAATGAAATTGACTGTTCCAAAGTTAAGCTGTCTTCAAATAATGGTATCTCTAGTTAGTATTATCTATTCCACTGGTACAAAATCAACATGTTTCCCTTCAGTGTCACTCTAATCATTATATTTCAACAAAAGATGGAAAGCTACCATATATTTTTTTGTACTGAACTATATCCTTAAGTTTCACTGGGCAGCCATAAGATGGCCTCCAAAAGAACATTCTAACATTTTGCTGCCATCTATCGCAGATGCAAACAGGATCTAACTAGTTGTTTGTAGCTCATATTTTGTAGTATAAACCAGTACTCCTCTATCAATAGCTGTGATCTCTAAACAGTGCAAAACAGAAGATTCTCAGTTAGAAGTATATACAAAGGAGGTAAACATTTGTGCACAGCCATAAGTCACTTTCTTCAATGTCATCATAACTTTGAATGGTCATTAAATGAATGATTGTAAGTTGAGGCTTGTCTGTTGACATCTCTATTATTATTTTTTCCAAGCAAATGGTGAGCCAAAAGGACAACACTGGCTTGAGTACATAGTTTAACCAGGATATCTGCTGCCAAAAGACAGCCAATTGTTTTGTGCCCTGGCTTTAACCAGTATCAATCTATCAATGTAAACTTTCAAAAGCAATCGCCCATTTTGCGCAATTATTTTTAGGCCTGCATTCTGAATATCCACCAATGAGGCATACAGGTCCTGTGGCACAGAAGGACTTTGTCCATTACTTGAGAGGAGGGGGGATTAGAATTTAATGTATTTTGGGAAATGGGGGAAAGATCAGAATTGTAATAAAAGCAAAAAAATAAATAAAGCAGGGCAGGAGTTGGGTCGAGGTAACATAAACATGCTAAATGTTCATAGGATACTTCATGAAGCTGAAAACTAACTTGTACCAAAATGTAATATTTAAACCTGCAACAATGAATCCTGTAATGTAGGGCTGTTAAACTTGTGGCCCACAGGCCGGATGCGTCATAACGCTGGCCACGGCCACGTGCAGTTTAGCGAAGAGGGGAAAAGTTCCGATATGTCATGCGATGACGCCCTGAGGACCACAGTTTGACATCCGTGCTGTCATGGATGGAAAGCAATCAAGGAGAGATCCAACCTAAAACTAAGGAGAAATTTCCTGACATGAAAACAATTAACCAGTGGAACGACTTGTCTCCAGAAGGCACAGGTGCTCCATCATTAGAGGTTTTAAAGAAGAGACTGGATGACCATTCATCCAGAATGGTATAGAACAGTGATGGCTAAACTTTTTGTTGTTGCATACCAAAAGTGCACATGTGCCCATAATGCAATGCATGCATGACCCCGTGCTCCCCCTATCCCCTGTGTGTGCATGCGACCCCTGTGCTCCTCTACCCCCTGCACATGCGCACACATGTTCCGTATGCACCCAGCCCCATGTGCATGCACAGCAGATACCTGAAAATCAGCTGGCTGGTGGGAGGCGCATGAACAATGGAACTGAGTTGGAGTGACCGCCCACAAGCCAGCAGAGATGGCTCTGCGTGCCACTTCTGGCACACATGCCATAGGTTCGCCATCACAGATATAGGGTCTCGTTCTCAAGTAGGTGGCTTGACTAGAAGACTCTAAAGTCCCTTCCAACTCTGTTATTCTGTATTCTGTAAGTCCAACAAGTTTCAGTGGGATTTATGTGAAGGAAACACATTCCAACACTGTCTTCTATCTCATGTCAGCATATCCCTCCTGTCATCTTCTCGGCCTGCCAAAGGCTCTCTAAAAATTACTAAACTAAAATTTTAAGTGCAACAAACTGTGAAACTTTTATCTATACAAGAGCAATCATATTTAAGTAGTATTTAAGTAGTCAAAGTAACTTAAGGCACAAGATTGCTGCAGTTTGGTGGGTAAGCTGTGTACTGCACAAAGGAGCCACAAGTTCAAAGTAACAAAAGGAGGAGATACAATATCAAACATGCAAGCTTGTCAACTTCGTGCATGCATATTTGGCCAATGAGACCAGAAGAGCAGGTAGAGCTGGAGTCAAGAAGGCACAGTCAAGATAGGACTCAGACTAGAATTGTTATGTATCCTCAAACGCTCCAAGTCCAGCTACTCTTGAATTCCATTGTTCAAGCAACAACACCATCACTCTGTTAAACAACTAATTCCCACAACACTGTCAAACTACTTAGTCAGACTGTATTACTATTATTCTTCTCATCCATCCTATTACCCATCTCTTCCCACTTATGACTATAACCATATTGCTTGTATCTTTACAATTTATATTGTTTTATTTGTTTCTTATTAATAACCTATGATTATCACTAGGTGCTGTATCTTATGATTCTTGATAAATGTACACTGAGAACATATGCACCAAAGACAAATTCCCCATGTGTCCAATGATACTTGGCCAATAAAAATATTCTATTCTACTCCACTCTACTCTATTCTACTCAATTTAATGCCGCCCATTAATTGACTAGATTAACTTGTACAGGCCTGAGCAATAAATCTTTTGAATTGGAAATTACATGTGACCCTAATTCTTCCTACCTGACAGAGACCCATGATGGAGTCTAGAACCACAGGCCTTTGCACAATTATATATAATAAATACTGAATATTACAAAACTTATTTTGATGGAGGGCGCTAAAGGGAATTCTGAACAAAGGTACTCTATATGCCAGCAATGAGCCTATTAAGACAGAATGTCCTGTGGGCAGAAGGGCAGGAAGAGATATACAATGGGAAAAAAATTGCAATTAAATTTTAAAGTGAATTACTCTTGCCTTAGAGTCATTTACTTACCATTTGAAGTTACAACAGATACCTACAACTCAGATTTCAAATTCTGATGGCTGCACTAACCGCCCCCCCCCCATCATGTGACTGCATTTTGGGCACTCAGCAACAGACCACATTTGCAACATTCGATGGTCATGTGATCATGACTTATGTATACTTTCCATTTCCAGCACACACAAAAAGGCCCATAGCAAGCAATGGGTTTGCTTAGCGACTATGGTGTCCATTTGATGACCACAACATTCAGATTAAACAGATAATCGGAATTGGAAGGGGCCTTGTAAGTCATCTACTCCAACCCCCTGCCCAAGCAGGAGACCCTACACCATTTCTGACAGATGGGACTCCAATCACTTCTTGAAAGTTTCAAGTGATGGCACTTCTACAACTTCTGAGGGCAAGCTGTTCCGTTGGTTGATAGTTCTCACTGTCAGAAAGTTTCTCCTTATTTCCAGGTTAAATCTCTCTTTGTTCAGTTTCCATCCATTATTCCTTGTCTGTCCTTTGGATGCTTTAGAAAATAGCTTGACCCCTTCTTCTCTGTGGCAGCCCCTCAAATATTGCAACATTACTATCATATCTCCCGTGGTCTTTCTCTTCACTAGACTAACCATGCCCAGTTCCTGTAACCATTCTTCATATGTTTTAATCTCCAGTCCCCTAATCATCCTCGTTGTTCTTCTCTGTACTTTTTCTAGAGTCTCAACTTCTTTTTAGTAATGTGGTGAGCAAAACTGGATGCAGTATTCTAGGCGTGGTCTTACTAAGGCTTTATAGAGTAGTATTTGTATCTCACTTGGTCTTGATTCACTTCATGACCATCACAAAAAAATCGTAAAAATTCGGTTTTGGTCCAGTGGTGGGATTCAAATTTTTTTTTTACTACCGGTTCTGTGGGTGTGGCTTGGTGGGTGTGGCAGGGGAAGGATACTATAAAGTCTCCAGTCAGAGATGATATTTGCCAGTTCTTTGAACTACTCAAAATTTCCGCTACTGGTTCTTCAGAACCAGTCAAAACCTGCTGAATACCACCTCTGTATGGTCCCATGATGATCTGCTTTATGACTCTCATTACACACAACCATAATTGGTCATACCTCTAATCCATTTCAGGTTAGGATTCTTCCACTTTTTTTAAAGTGCAGCCTTGAGTCCGTCACTCCAAATCCAAGCTCAAAAAAATAATGAAGAAATAGTGAAGAAAGAAATCATTAGCACAAGGCCGGTGCAAGGATCATGCTGTTGATGAAAACCTGGAATGTAGATTTTTTTTTCTTCTGAGCAACCTGGCCCGGCCCAGCCTATTTTGGAAAACATTTGCTGGTAAGGAGAGTTAATGATATTCTCCAGCTGAAAGCCAAAACCAGCAACAGTCTAGACACTCAGTAAACTGAACCTGCTATTTAATTAATCTGATTCCATATTGTATGATGGAAAAGAAGAATTTCCTTTCCCAAAACGAGAAAGGGAGGGGAGTTGAAACTAATTGCTGGAGTCTCCAATCAGAAAAAAATGCAAAGGGGCTTAACGTATCAGCAGCTTTGTGCCCTGGCTTTAAAATATGAGCATGTTACTCCTTACAGAGGAAATAGCCTGATGACAAGTCACACTTAATCTCCCTAAGAAACATTAGCCATCCTATAAACATTCATGTGGCATAAGTGCTATGCCGGTAACATCTTCGAACAATCCATTTTTCAAGGGAAAGCAGAATACTTGAATCTGTATCTGCCTTCGTACAAAAATATACCTGTTTTGAATTAAGTTTTTATGTTTGAGCAGTACAGTGAAACCATTCTAGTTCACATATCAAGGGTTGAAGGCACCTTCAGTCGGAGTTCCATAACTATAAACACGGTTGCCGAGAAAGGAAGAACATATTTGATTCCAGTGATAAACTGGTTAAATCCACAGAGTGAAATCCAAGGCTAATAATTGCAACAGCTCCCCAAAACTCAGGAAGCACATACAGTATGCCTTTTCCTAACCAATCCTGCTTGTATGAGTACCAAAATAGCCTATGAGGAAGATTAAGACAGAAAGAAGAGAGAACTATCCCAAAAATCATACCTACCAAGCTATCAGAATAATTGGTGATATGAATCTGAGGCTTTAGAGATTGGTCTGGAGTTTGTTCTCTCCCAGATGTTCCTCTGAACCTCCTTCGCACAAGACATTAATTGTTGGGTTCAGATGCTGTCAAGTTTCCATGACTTAATGGGAACTGCCATGTGGCTGGAAGTGGGCTATTCCTCATCTAACTGATTTCTATATGCAGTTAGTTGCTCCTTTGGGCTAGATTTCAGACTATAAGAGGAATTAATGAGCAATTGTGGGGCCCCACATGTCATTCAATTGTAGCTTCTATTATCCTTCCCTCAGCTTAGAAAACTCTAAAACCGTTGGTAGAGTTCAACAACATCTGAAGAATTATAAGGTTCTTCTCTATGCTGACAGGTTGGATCCCTGTGTAATATTCCTCCAGCCCCAAGTTCAACTTGGAAAACTTGAATCTTGACATTTATCCATCCTACTAGTATCTGTTTTTCTTCCCACTTTAGCGGTAACTACAATTTTTCTGAGATGACAAAACAGCAACTGGAACCTGCTATAGCTAAAAAACAGTTACAGCAAGTTGCATCAGAACTACAAACTAGTACTTAATACCATTTCAAGACCAGAAAGAAGTTGCAAATGCAATTTAATCAGGAATAGATTCCAAACAGAATTGCACTCCCTTGCCTAGGTCTATGTTGTATATAAAAGGTGGATGGACAGAAAAATACATATACGAAGTGAGAGGTGATTCACATACAGAAGTGAATTTATATTAATATCCTTGCAGGATTAAGGTTTTGCCATGGGACATGATTCGAACACTGCCATTTCAATAGCCTCGTAGGAAAAAGAATGCTACTCAAATGGAACAGCTGTTATATTTTGAAAATCGACATGGCTAATCTCAATGTATACATTCATATTTGCACAGTTATATTTTTAGAATTCCCAGCAGTTATGAAATCCCAATGTTTAATAATAAAGGAAAAATCCAGCTCTCTAATCCACTAAACCAATATTAAACAAAGGGATCAAGGCAAGTTAGCAGTTCATGGAATACACAAATCTATATAAAAAGGTATGTTTTAACAGGAAACTGAAAGATAAAACATTGTGATATACAAATGGACAAAGAAAATTAACAAAAGATGCACTCATAATTCAGTTAGGATTTTTTGTTGTGCCTTTTTCAAAACAGTTCTTTAAAGCTTTCTTTCATTTATTTGTTTGTTTGATTGATTGATTGATTTGCTGCCTATTCACACGTGGTGGCTCACAAAAATATAAAAACATCATATAAAACAATAAAGCTAATAAAAAAGAAAATCATATGATAAATTAATATAATAAAATAACCCCCCAACTCTGGCAACAACACATCATATGAGCCATTTAATGGACTCCATCCACTCATAACTATATGGTTGATTCAACCTTCCATCTTTCTGAGGTCAGTAAAACGAGGACTCAGATTGTTGGGGGCAATATATTGATTCTGTAAACTGATTAGAGGGGCTGTAAAGCACTGTGAAGTGGTAGATAAATCTAAGTGCTATTGCTATTACTACATAAAATTAGCACTAATCTCTAAGTACTTCATCACATTCAATTGATATTTATATTTATCCTAATATATCCAACTCTCACTTCCATATAACAAGATAGGCAGAAGCATGCTCTTGCCTATAGAAATTTAGAAATATATTTCTAAAAATTAGAAATATTAGAAACATTTAAGAATTTTAATATTTGAGAATAAACACTAAAAATATTCATTCTCAAATAGAACAAATTACCTGCTATCCTTCTACCAGCATTTATATATCTTAACATTTCTCCATCTATTTCCCCATCTTAAATTAACATTCTGTCAAAGTACACAAGGTATGCAAAACTATACAAATTCATGTCCTTGCTTTAGTTTTTTTTACCTATTTATGTTTTTTTTTCCTTCCATTCTATCATGACTGATTCTTGAAAACTATTTGGACAAGTCCTTGCAGTTTTCTTGGCAAGTTTTCTTGGTTATCCTTGGTTATTCAGTTATTCCGAAGTTATTTGCCATTGTCTTCTTCCTAGGGCTGAGAGAAAGTGACTGGCCCACAGTCACCAGCTGGCTTATGTCCAAGGCAGGACTAGAACCAGTCTCCTGATTTCTAGCCTGAGGCCTTCACTGCTGCTCCATACCAGCTCTTGTTTATTTTTGTATAACTTGCATAACATGTATAATTTTCCCTGTTAAATGTAGCTATCATGGTTTTGATCCATTACTTTTCACATCCATGCTCGTCACTGAATCATCCAAAAGTTTGAAATTGTGGTAAACATTTGAGATTCCTAGACAACATCATCTGTATTCAAAAAGATGAGCACATTGGTGCAGATAATATGGTAAACCGTATTATTATTTCTTTGATATTGGCTTAGAGTATGTATGAATTGAGCTCCGATGTGCAAATGACAAGTTTATGGTTTAGCATAACAGCCTGGTGCATTACACTTAATAAGCTATAGTTAAACAGAATACATCATGACTGTGAGAGGCCTAATATTCCTCAGATTCCTCAGATTGTTTCATATCACAGCCCATGAAATTCATACATGCATGCTATTGACCTTATAATGCTAAGGAAGAAATATTATTCACACAGTTATTACATTTTTCATGGGGGTTTAAATCAGGAAGAAACACATCACAATTAAAAATAATTAAGAACATATGATGCAAATGTAAACAGTAGCACATCTTTCTAAATATACTGTTAAAAATCTTGCATGCTAAAATGTAAATTCATCATACACATTTAACCCCCAAGCTCAGAATCTAACATCTTTGCTTTGTAAAAATATGAGAAAGCTTCAGCTTCCTCATATTTCCTTATCGGAGTAGTCCAATATCAGTCATTATTTTCATGCTACAAATTCTTGCTCTGCTAGCAATGTATGTAATCATTTTTAAAATATTGAAAATGCTTTCCTCTATTGGAGACCATTCAGGAAGTGATTGCATGCTGTCATGCCACCATGACAGATTAAAAAAGATATTTTGGAGCAAAACTGAATTGGCAAAACTGATTGAGGATGTGGCTTCACACTGCATTCTCAGAAGGACAACTAAAAATTATCTTCCATCTTCATGGCCAAAAACCAAACTCTGTTCAATTTGATTTTCTACCTGTAGGTGAAAAAGCTCCTGGGTTTCTCATATATATAAAAAAGCAATGCTTAAATTCTTAAAATGAAAGTGCTCTTTAAACAAGACTTAAGTTTATTCAGTCTATGGAAAGTTTGGTGAATACACTAAGTTCTAAAAAGCAAAATGTCTCTTGCATAACTGTTCTAGGTAATCATCGCTTTTGTGAGGGGCGGAAAAATGCATGAAGATATTGTTCATTGGTAGTGCAAGTGCTTTTTAGCATCTGTTGTCATATAACATACTGGCTTTGAAGATAAAACATGCTTGGCTGGATGTATTAAAGATTAGACAGTGCATTTACATAACATCTGAATGTTATTTTTGTTTATATGTGTGTAGTTATACTGAGCTATAACCAACAAGTGGTGAGACTTTAAGTGGATGGACACTAAAGCCCAAAACATTTCTGACAGAGATATTCTGCTTATGTTATATCATGTACAGGAAAATCAAGAGCTCAAGGCAGTTCAAATGAGTGTAAAAGTTTATTGAAAGGTTAAGCTCTCCACAAGAATCTAAACTTCTAATGGTCAAGGGAAATTAGCAGCAGTTAAGAATAGAAAGGAATTCAAGGTGGGCTGAACTTAGATCTCTTGTGGGCATGCAGGAACTCATGACTGATGATGCATTTAACCCCTCCCTCAGGCTCAGCCTGGTTATTTCCTACACTTTAATTCCAGTTCAGGCAAATCCTTTGGCAAAAATATGATGGAATAGCAGAATTGGAAGGTGCCTTGGAGGTCTTCCAGTCCAACCCTCTGCTTAAGCAGAAGACCCTATACTAGGGGTGCCAAACTCGATTTCATTGAGGGCTGCATCAGGGTTGTGTTTGACCTCGGGAGCCAAGTAGGCATGGCTGGGGTAGGCGTGTCCAGCTTGATCATCACTGCTGAAAACAGAACTTGGGAGGGCTACACACGGCCCTCAAGAACTCCGTTTTTGCTGGCAGAAGCACCATGGGCCGGTCATTCTGTTTCCAGGGCTGCCCCATGGGCCAGATTTAAGCACCCCATGGGCCAGATTCAGCCTGCAGGCTGAATTTGACACCCCTGTCAAATTTGAATTTGACACCCCTGCTCTATACCATTCCAAACAATATTGGCTGTCCAATATCTTCTTTAAAACCTTCAGTACACAATATCCACAACTTCTGCGGACGAGTTGTTCCACTGATTAATTGTACTATCAGGAAATTTCTCCTTAATTCTATCTTGGTTTCTCCTTAATTATTTCCCATCCATTGCTTCTTGTTCTGACTCCAGGTGCTTAGTACAATAGGTGACTACCTCTTCCTTTGGCAGCCCTTCAAATATTGGAAGACTGCTATCATGTCACCCTTAGTCCTTCTCTTCATTAGACTAGACATACAAGAATGCTTCAGTTCACACAAATGCTTCCTTATCTCATTTGTCATTGGGGGCGGAGAAAAATACTGAAGCAGAGGTGAGTATGGCAGGGCAGAAGTGTGAGGTTCTAATGACCGGGATTACTATTATTGCTAAACAGTGCAGTCATGTTTTGCCTAACAAGTGCTTCATTTAGAGATGCATATTTCAATCTCAGTAAGGGTCATTAAGTGACAATTACCTGTATTCTAAATGAGGCTCGTGCATTTTGAAATGCCAGGGAAAAAATTGGGGTCTTTGAATATGAACATGAACTGTGCCATTGAAGAACCCCTATTTCATAGCATGATATGGTTGCCATTCTATCACAGGAAGTTACTGTGTATTTTCCTCTCCCAAAGAGAGGGCCCATAAAAAGAAAAGCAAATCTAGAGTGACCTTGAGGTAAGATGGACAGCCTATACAATCCATCCACTCATCCATCCATTCATCCATCTATACATCCATACAAATTTACAGAATGCATATAGTGAACCAAGAGTGTATACTAAGCTATAATGTACTTTGCTGGTTATATGATTGGTCAGTGAGTCACTGCAACAAAGTTTTTAAAAGTTTCAGACAGAGACGTTCAGAAGAAGTTGAGTGAAAAAGTTCAAGTTGGGAATTGTAACCAACTTGTACCTTGATTTTTCTCACATTTCCTCTGCATGGAATCTCCTCCCCCCCCTTTTTTTTTAGCCCACAGCAGCAATCCAATTGATGCCACAGACAAAGGTAAGTGATCTAAAATCATCCTGTTAAATTTTTATGAAAATTTAAATCTCTATGAAAATTTAACCATATACCATACTAATGACTACTTAGTACTATTTAGTTACTAATTCAATAACACTAATTTAATTACTAGTTACACTGTTTTAATTATTAAACTGTATAATTTATAATTAAGCTATGGCTTATTTGATGTATGGAACAGAAACACAAAACTTCTTTCTGATTTTTTTGGTTTACTCTTGGTTCTGCAGTCTAGCCTGAATCTAGAGTGCTTTTTTAAAAAAAGGCAAAACCAGAGCAGCTTAAAAGAAGAAAGCAAGCCAGAGACTGGCAAAAGAACTCACATATTCTTTTTTCAATTATCTTTAAGACTACTTACTCCTTTGTGCTAATATGTTTGATTAGCATGCTGATTGCATGACTGTGGATTGTAAACCATAGATTATGATCACGTGGACTGTGATTTATTGATCACTTCATTAAACAAGCTATAGTTGAAACAATGTTCAGACTCCAAGTAATGCATTTGTATTAGAAGGGCAGGTTAGAATATTTGGAAAGAAATAAATAACCAACCAACCAACCAACCAGTCCTGTCTGGCTCCAGCTTGTTAAACAAACAATGGCTTAGCATAATGTATGAACACTGCAAGTGAAGGCGTTCTTGCTGATCAATGCTGCTCTGCCAGTTTACAAGTCTGTCATGCATTGTTGCTTCTGATTCAATTTATGTTCTTGGGAAACTTAATATCAAGTGACAGAATAAATAAAACTACGTCCTGAGTTGTTTTTGATTTCATGTGTGCATGTCATCATTCCCATCACCAGCATGTCTTCAAAGGCAAGGTGTCTATTATTAGTTACTTCAATGTCTTCAGTGTTCAAGGTCACCCTGCTCTCAATTTTTGGAACATTCTACATTACTGCAGCCTTATGTTGATATTTATCCCCTCCATATTTCTAATTCATTCAATGTCATTCTTCTTAAGACCTTCATAGAAATGAAAATGAAGCTACATCACATATATTTCACATAATGCTCTTCTTAAAAAAACTGATTAGGTGGATACATCTGATCAAATTCTGAAACTATTGTTTCTTGTTTAATAATGACCCTTAGTACAGTCAGTCCCAATTTCTGCATATTATAATTTAATCAAGACACTAGTTGGAGCACAAAGGTATTTTTCTTCCCAAAATGAATCCATCAGTTTTCATATATATATGAAGGTCAGTTTATCCATTAGGATAAACGATGCAAGTTGTTATTTTAAAAAGGCTGTGTTAGTGACCTTGCCAAATTATTAAAGGATTGCAGTTACTGTAATTGTTTAAAGAATTTTTTTTTAAAAAGAATATGGTCTGATTGTACTATGTCCAAGTATGACAGCAACCATAAGGATCTGATTCCTCTACATCAGCACTTCCTCCAACTGGTGCTGTCCAGATGTGTTGGACAGCAGCTTCCATAATTATGGAAGTTTGTCCAACACATTTGGATAGCATCATTTTAAGGAAGACTTATTTACATTCAACTGAATTTAGAAAGCTTGGACCTATACAGCAACATTCCTCAACCTGGTGCTATCCATATGTGTTGGTTGGAGCACATCTGAATGAAATCAGGTTGGGAAGGCTAATCCATATCAACTAATTCACTTGTAATGTTTGTATGAAATAGGCCAAGTTGATAATTTTCAAAGTCCTTGGTATGCTATTAAGTACACTTGTGTCCCGTGCCTTGTTCCTTTTGTGGGGATGAGTCAATGTGAATGACAAGACATGTAAAATATTCCTGGTTAGACCTTAGATTTGGATGTAGATTTGGAAGAATTTCTGTCCGAGAACCATGCCATGGGATATATAAGACTGTGGATCAATTGTTTGATTTAATGCAGCTTCAGGACCATAAATCAATTATCGTTGCATATTCTTAGGTAAAAGGCACCTCATTTAGATCCTCAACAATATTCTTCTTGTGTAGAGCTGGATATTCAGTAATTCCTTCAGGAACAGGAGCTCCTGAATTACAAGTCAGGAATACTGTTTGATAAGGTCTTCAATTTCCCAATAAAGTAGGGGGGGGAGGAAGGCTAACCCTTTTTAAGAATTCCAAAATAAACAAGTCAGAATTCTTTTTTTTTAAAGTAAAATCTAAACCTTGTGTAATACTACAGGGGTGTCAAACTCAAGGCTTAGGAGCCAGATTGGGCTCACAGGGTGCTTAGATCTGGCCCGTTGGGCCACCCTGAAAACAGCAAAGAACTGGCCAGCGGTACCTCTGCCAGCGAAAATGGAGCACGGCCCTCCTGAGCTCCATTTTCACTGGCAGAGAGTTGCAGGAGGCCAACCCAGCTGAAAACGGAGCTCACAAGGGACACATTTGGTTATCCCGAGCTCTGTTTTTGCTAGCAGAGAATTGCAGGAGACTTGCCTAACCAAAAACAGAGCTTTCAAGGGCCGCACACATTCTTCCTGAGTTCTGTTTTCATTGGCAGAGGGTTGCAGGAGGCCGTCACAATCAAAAATGGAGTTCGGGAGCCTGTTTTCGCTGGCAGAGCGCTCGTGCCACACAAGCACCCCTCTGACATGGGTGATGTCAAGCTAGCCTTGCCCATTTGGTCACACCACCCCAGCCTACCTGTGGTCAAACACAACCCTGATGAGGCCCTCAAGGAAATAGAGTTTGACACCCCTATTATATTGCCTTTGCACTTGGAACCATCTTATTACTTTGAGATCACTCAGTTGGCTCCCACAGTGATAAACTCACGGGGAATGCAACATTCAAGACACTTTTCCTCTCAAAGCAGCTGCTTGTACAACAAAATTCCTGATATGTAGATCCAGAAGGTATCTGACTTCTCTCAAAAACTGCATGCTTTGCATTTTCCTGGATCATTTTGCACAGGGCATCGCATCATTCTCACCCGTCTCCACAAAGCAGCATAGAAAAGAGATCAAAAGCAGAGGTGAAGGAATCCATTGGACCAAACCAACTTTATGGCATACTAGTAAGCCATGCTTTGAAACCTTATGGAAAGCATGCCTCTTCCTTGCCATCTACAGCATACAGAGGGCCAGAGAAAGGCCAGTGGTTACATCGAAGATTAATTGTTCCAATTATAGCAGCTCCCTTTCATGTTGGCTGGTGCTCCTCAGGAGGCACATAGGTCAACGGTGTGAAGATTGCAAGCATCTGACTTTGTAAGGTTGAAAGAACAAAGTAAAAGAAATGTCCAAATGAAGAAGCATGGGGTGACAAAGGTTGGGGCATTTGATATTTGTTCCATAATTCCCACTCTGTCCAAAATTTGGAAATAAAGAAATAAGGGAGAGAAAATTGGGGAGAGAAAATTGGGTATCTAGTATTCTTGAAACTGAACTTCCACCAAGCTTGCCATGATGATGTCTCCTCCCATCCCAGAGCTTAGGGCTAACAGTGAGGTTTACTTCTGAAATAAGCATGAATGGGCACATTCAGTAAATTTATATTTGTTTCATTTCCATTCCCTCCCCCACCTTTCTGCAGCATTTTCAGCAATAGAGCAGAACCAACCAGTTAAGAGAAACTCAAATACTCTGGCCACTTAATGAAAAGGAAGGACTCACTGGAGAAGAGCCTGATGCTGGGAATGACTGAGGGCAATGAAAGAAGAAAATGAGGTGGCTGGATGGAGTCACTGAAGCAGTTGGTGTGAGCTTAAATGGACTCCAGAAGACAGTAGAGGACAGGAAGGCCTGGAGGAAGGTTGTCCATGGGGTTGTGATGGATTGGACACGACTTCTCAGCTAACAACAACAGCAACCAGTTAAGAAGAAATAACCATTTATAGTATTACTACTATTAGGTTCACTGCCCTGAAGATATCCAGCAGAATCTTCATGATAATCGCCTTTGAGAGATGTCATGGCTCACAAGTACAAACCAAACACTTTTGGAGTCTCCTTTGCATTTTTGTACACAACTGTGGTCCATTTCCTCAATTGGTTTTCCTTTCTACTCAAGTTTAATCTTTCCTTCAAGAACAAAAAGCCACATGGCCTACACTACTTTTTATTCCTACCACAATAACAAGCTTAATGTTGAATAGATCGCAAGAGAATGATTGGCCCAAAGTCACTTGTTAACTTTCATGGTTGGATGAGAAATTGAGTGGGCATCTCTTTCATCCCATTCCAACCCTGACCACTACATTACACCTGCCCATATATAACATGGTCTTCTCTTTCTCTTCCTTTCAAAAGTTATCTTCTAAATTGATTGGGGCAAGTCAGTGCCAACCTTCATGCAGAATGGTCCTTCCATCTTCACAAAGGCAATAAAAACAACTGCCATGAATGAGTGGGGAAAAGCTTTCAAACTCTATTTAACTGCTGAATGATTTCTTGCTCCTTAGAGAAAACTGACTGATCTACATGGGGAAAAAACAATAACTCTGGGGCTAACAGTGTTGCCTGGGCGTCATTTTCATCCACCATCATAAAGAGGCTTGTGCAAAATTTATCTTGTTTTCCTTTTCCAACTGCCTGCCCATTTTTTTGTGACAGGACATTTTACATGTTTAGCCTGGTAACAGAAGTTGACTGCAAGCCTATAACTCTTTCAGGGTATACAACAGGATAGAAATGCTTCAAATTGAACATATGTGATTTGCAGGGGAAACCCATTATCCCCCAATATTTGTGATAAGTTTACTCTTAGGATTTAAAGGGGAAGAGATCCTTATTTAACCTCTTAAAATTCCCAAAATGGCCAAACTGGAGGCTAAACATTTTAACCTTATCCCATCAAGTGACCATGAAATCACCAGCCACATGTCTATGGAGATTCTCAGTCATCCAAGTCATTCTTTTTTCCAAGAGTCAACTGGACTTTCTGGTTTCTCTTTGAAGACTTCATCCAAGAAGCTTCTTCAGCTCTGATTGGATGGTGGGGAATGGAAGGAATGCAGACAGCTGTTCATTTGCATTCTTTTAGCAAGTCGTTAAGGCCACCTGGAAGTTTAACGACTCAATAAAAGAATGCAAATGACCAGCTATCAAAGAAAAATAAGAAAGTCCAACTGCCTCTTGAAAAAAAGCACCTTTTGGATACCAGCCATATGGCTTGAAATTCTGGACAGGCACAGGAAAAAATGCAGCTATCCAATCAAAGTTTTTATTTATTGATTGATTTGATTTGACTTGTCAATCGTTTAAAAGATAACAGGTATAAGTACAAACATGAGTAAGAATATAGGAAATAGGTACGAATAAATGGGGACAATAGGACAGAGACTGTAGTTAGGATTGTGCACTTATGCACGCTCCTTACAGACCTCTTAGGAATGGAGGGAGATCAATAGTGGATAGTTTGAGATTAAAGGAGTGGGAGTTAGAGGATGTAACAACAGAGTTAGATAGTGCATTCCAGGCACTGACCACTCTGTTTCTGAAATTGTACTTTCTGCAATCAAGTTTGGAGTGGTTTACATTGAGTTTGTTTCTGTTGTGTGCTCTTGTATTGTTGCAGTTGAANGAAATTGTACTTTCTGCAATCAAGTTTGGAGTGGTTTACATTGAGTTTGTTTCTGTTGTGTGCTCTTGTATTGTTGCAGTTGAAGCTGAAATAGTCATTGACTGGTAGGACACTGTAGCAGATAATTTCTCCACACCTACTTAGAAGAATGTTTCTGTTCTTCTCTGAACTAAGCAGAAGTTTAGAACTGCTATGGGATGTCTTAGTTCTGGATTCTTCTTAGTTCTGGAGAGTATTCTATCAGATACCCTCCACTTCTATTAGCCCATTTCTCTGTTAGTAGCAGATTAACCTTGCACTGCATGGAAGAGAGACCCCTTTACAAGGATCCCAGCAAGCAATAGGAAAGATGAGGTCAAAGCATTCATCCAGAAACTCATTGCGTATTGCGTGACAAAGAGCAAATAAAGCATTACAACTACACGAGCCATATGTTACATAACAGCTCTTTGAATTAATATGTCTCCTTTTGGATTTTTTGAAGTTCTGCTTCTCTTTGCCACTGAACGGTTTTGAGTACTTCACGTACTACTATACTGATGTTTGTGCATTTATTCATTTCATTTTCAAGGCCATGTGTCTCTTTCATGACTCCGAGCAGCATACAGTTAAAAAAGAGAAAAAGAACATAGGTAGAAAAAGTAAAAAACCAAAAGCATAGAGACTCCACAATTACCTTCTCCCATTATCTGTATGAACAAGTTTTTATGATTTTCTGAATGTCTTTAAACTGGTGACTGTATGTATCTCTGGGGAAACGTCAGTCCAAAGGGCAAGCTCCATCACAGAGAAGACACACTTCCTACATTTCAAGAGATGCCAATGTTTAATTGACAACACCCAGAAAGTACCCTGTCTTCATTATCTCATGGGATGGCTAGAAAATAACTGATGTATAAACAAACACAAACATTTGTTGCTTGCTTCGTTTAATCAAAGTCATCTAACAAGCGAGTTGGCAAAATCCAATAACTGGTTACACCGTCTTTAGATGCAAACAAATATTTCCTGGAACTGATGATCAGTCGCTCACACAACCTGTAGGAATTCTGGCTCATTCTGCCATGGTAAATTGCATCCATCCAATATCATCTGAGGTTTTTCTAACATGAACGGCATATTTCAGCTCATCTCACAACATTTCCTTAGATCTAAACTTTGATTTGGCTATTCTAGAGCATTAAATACATTCTTCATAGAACCAGCTTACATTATTGTATCACTATATTAGGGGTGTCAAACTTGATTTTATTGAGGGCTGCATCAGGGTTGTTTGACCTTGGGGGGGCAGGGCATGTGTGGCCAGGGTGAGTGTGGCCATCTTGAATCACTTGTATTGGGGGCACTTGTGGTGACCCTGGCAGCCCTCTGCCAGTGAAAATGGAGCTCGGGAGGACTGCATGTGGCAGACGGCTGCAGGAGGCCATCCGAGCTGAAAACAAAGCTCGGGAGGGATGGGTGCATGGAGCTCCAAAGGTCCATTTTTGCTGGCAGAGGCAGCACAGAATGGTCCTTTGCTGTTTTCAGGGTGGCCCCATGGGCCAGATCTAAGCACCCCATGGCTGTATCCAGCCCATGGGCTTTGAGATTGACACCCCTGCACTATATTAACAGATTTTTAATATTCTCCAGGATAATTTTGTGGCACAAAGAGACTAGAATGAATTGGTGAAGGCTCAAAGTTTTAGAAATAATTTTGTTGCCATTTCCAGACTGATAGACATCAGTGTTTTTCTTTAAAAGATGTTCAAGTTTTGTTTTCTTTTATTTGAGCAGGTATGGTATGCCTTTAGAAACTGAATGGGGAAGTTTGTGAAATTTCTGGAGTACAGATATCAAATCAGTCTTGAGTGTTTAATGAAGTATACAAACAAGGAGAGGTAGTTATGCCTTTAAATGACTTGATAAACTTTTCAAAGTGCCACATGACATATTGGATTATTTTATGGTATAAGTAAAACAACCATCAAATCTTGGTATTAGTTCTTCATTCTGACTCCTTTTTCATATCTGTAGGAGTAAAGGACTCATGAAATTCTGATTTTTTTAAAAAAATAGAAAATCCCCAATTCAACTGATCCTGGGAGAAAGGGGTATCTTTACACCCAAGCTATGTTAAATCCACATAGCATTTTATGTATGGGTAAAATGGTGGATGAGTGTTTTACAATATGTGTACAATACACATAAATTTACAGCGTATGAACACATTTTATCCAATGGATCTGAAGACCACTGAATTGTCCATCATAGTTGATTTTATGCAAAAATTCAGAAAAATATCTGAACCATGGCAAATACTTTTTCACATAATGTATCTTTTCAGCAGATACCTTCTGGATGAGTTCAATACAATGTGCCAGCTGCAGCCTGTTCTCAACTGGGCCATGAAAAGCGAGGGAACATGTGCCTGCAGCTCCCCTTGTGCCAGAAGCACCACTTGCACAAATAGGTGTTGTGCATGTGCCTGCCTCTTGTATAGAACCATCTCCTCTTCCCCCTGCCGCACACTTGGCCGCCAAGCTGGAATGCTTGGGGATTGCTGTTTTATTGCACTCTCTGAGCAGCTTACAATATCAGTGTATTGCTCCCAACAATCACATTTTACCAATATCAAAAGGGTGGAAATTTGAGTCAACCTTGAGCCAGTTAGGCTCAAACTCCAGGCTGTGGGCAGAGTTGGCTTGCAATACTGCATTCTAACCACTGTGTCACCATTTTGCTAAGTCAAGCATTAAGCCGTGCAGAGCCAAAATGTTTTACAGCCTAAAATGAGTTAAAAGTTCAGTCTCTTTCAAGATCAGCTTCCAGTGACTTCATAAATAGATTAATCCATATAGTGTTTTTGGGCAGCGATCCAGAAATGGTTTGTCTATTTCTCTCCCCCCCTCCCAATTTTCTACTCTAACCTACAATACTGGGTCCTTCTGTGACCTCCTTCCAAGTCCTAACCAGGTTGGTCCTGTTAAGTTGAATAAGGTGAGCCAGATAGTGCCATCTGCTGAGAAAAGTCCAAATGACATGTCTGTTCTCTGAGCCAAAAGTTGCAAAAGGATGGCTTCTTCCTTGGTCTCCACCTGAAACAGGTAGCTTTTCAGTCTGCAAGGCATGCAAACTCAAGACAATAAATATCGGTAGGAAAAATCCATTAAAAGCAATCAAGGCATTAGTCCAGGGGTGTCAAACTCAGCATCATCACTTGATGTATCAAGACTTTTTCCCCTTCGCTAAACCAGGAGTGTGCATGGCCAGTACATGATGCATCCAGCCGACGGGCCATGAGTTTAACAGCCCTGCATTAGATTAGTCAATCTCAGTTGCTCCAGACCCAATAAACAACCCTTTGCAAATCCCTATGACTTGTATATACATTTTCCTGTATCTCTTGGTGACTCCTTAATAGCAAAATGTACAGGTAGCTGTCAACCAACTTTTTCTTTGCTAAAAAGATAGTTTTTTTAGGTGAGTGGTACCTGATTTTATGACCATTTTACTATGGTTGTTAAGCGATCACTGCAATGTCTAAGGCATAACTAGAACTCCCAGTCTCTAGCTTTAACCACTACACACACACACACACACACACACACACACACACACACACACACAAATATATATAAATACTATAAAATTGATATTAATGCATCAGCAGATGAGAATAATGAAAGAGGAGTAGGGAAACTGGGCATGAATTGCTGGGTAAACCTGCCCAAACGCCTTGTTGCCAAGATCAAATAAATCACACACATGATGATCACAGTTGTGTTCTGTGTCAAAAAGCACAGGCTGCCCTAATGTTGTTTTTTTTAAAAACTCTGGGATGTGATTCCTGTTTTCCAGTGCTTCTCGGGAGATTTCCAGAAGGCCAGAAAATAAAGTTAATGGTGAGATGTAGCTTGGGAAAACTACAGATGGCCTCTCTCTGCACTTGAAAAAAACACTTTTCTGCCTCTGTCTGCAGGTTTTCTTTGTATCTAATTGTTCTACTTACATATACTTATGTCACTAGCAACAATCTTGTTTGGAAGCAGCTGTACGTAAGTTCCCTTATTCAAAAGGACAAAAATAAGCCAATAGGCTCATAATGAAGCACACACTGCTAGGCAATAATTGTGGCTATCCATAATCAGGCATAAGATTTGTAAATAGTATAAAAGACTGCCGATATTAATGGAGAATTTTTCTAATACTGACATGGCTGGAGACTCCCAGGTTGTGAGATAAGAGTGAGGAACATTAATTCTAGTGAAACCCCTCTGATACACACTCCAGATCAATGATCAAAATCTATTTCTTCCTCAAAATATCAAACAGTACCCAGTTTAATTGGATTTCAATGATCTGAATATATTTGATCAGTTCTTTAAAGGTGCTATTATAACAATTCCTAGAATAGATTAAAATGTTTGCCTTATATAACTTCAACTGTGGCCTCAATGTGTTTCCACATGCTTGCAAGGCCCTTGGAAATACCACTGCAGGAAGCATTTGAGAGGCAATTAAAATGCTGTTTTATCTATCTGAACACCACACCAAGCATTCTGCCGGCTCCTTGCAGATCTAATCAGAATAATCCACTGCTATTTTAAAATGTTCCACTCCTGTTTTGCTTTCCGATCATAAAGTTTACATTTATGCCAAACGGTATGTCATATGCATGTTAACATACAACAGTGGGAGCACACTCTAGTAGCAGGACTGGAGGAGGGAATCAAAGCAGATGGTAGAAATGGCATCATGACCTTTTGGTGCGTACATGTGACAAACATACAAAGCCCCTTGTACACATTTTCCTCTTTTTGATCCCAAAATGGACAACCTACCCTCCAGTTCAATAGGTAGGTGTTTACTAAAAAGATACACCAGGCCTAAGAATGTGGAGAAAGCTGCCCCTTTAGTTGGGATGTTAGAATTCCTACTGTTAGAACTCCTATCAGGAGATCCAGGCAGTTCAAATAAAGATTTATTGCATGCTTAAGTACTCCACAAGAATCTGAACTACTAATGGTCAAAGGAATTTGGCGATAGATGAGAATCAAAGGAATTCAAGGTCGGTTGGACTTAGATTTCTTGTGGCCACAAAGGGACTCGAGACTGATGGTGCGTTTCATCCCTCCTTCGGGCTCAGCCTGGTCATCTCCTGCAATGACTGTGATACATTCCCAACATTCATTTGTAGCATCAACTACAGTTATTTAAGATCCAGAGTGGGAAATAATGTATTCAGGCTCACTTTCTTGGGATGCTGCACTACAAACCTTTTCTCAAGTTCTCCCTAGATACCATTTTCTCCACTTCAAATAAGATCTGACGCTGGATCCTTAATTTTCTTTGAAATGGAGGGGGTGAGCTTTCCTCCACTTTGGGAATTCTTCCCATCTAATAAAAATTAAACAGTAAATTGGATCATATCTACTCATGTTTTAATCCAATTTTGTTTTTGCCTTTATGCATGCATATGTGTATGAGATATGGATAGATGGATGGATGGATGGATGGATGGTAATTTGTTTATTGATTCTTAGCATGAGAGAATGGAATAACTAGGTATGAAATTTGCTTAAAAATCATAAAACTTGTGTTACATTTTTAAAAAAATCCAGGTGAATTGTTTTTAATTTTGAATATCATTAGATGTGAGAGATGATGTCCATAGAGTGGGAGCTGGTGTGAAGGACTACAATGAGAGATTGGTTTCCCAGGATGGAGGGAGCACAGTTCAAGGAAGGGTTGAGACAAGAGGCAGCCCAGCCCAGAGAAGGATAGGAGAGAGAGAGAGAGAGTTTGGTTAGCCCCTCTCTAGAATCTCAAGGGTGACAGTATAGTAAGAGTTTAGCTATTGCTTTAAGCTATCATGGCGCGGTGCAGTGGCTCACTATTTAAGATGCTGCGCTTGTTGTCTGGAAACCCAGCAGTCCAGGTTTAAGACCCAAGAGCCACACAACAGGGTACTCCTGTTCTTGTCCCAGCTGCTGCCAACCTAGCAGTTTGAAAGTATGCAAATATGAGTAGATAAATAGGTACCACTTCTGTGGGAAGGTAACAGCATTCTGTGATATCATACTGGCCACATGACCACAGAAACGTCTTAGGACAATGCTGACTCAATGGACTTAAAATGGAGACAAGCACTACCCCCTATAGTTGGCAATGATTAGCAGAGTAAAATCTGCAGGGAGTCCTTTTTGTTAATCTATCATAGCTTGTTTAACTTCTTGATCTTTTCTGTTTTCCTAACACTGTGATTTCCCAAGTTTGTAAGATGGTCTAAAAATGGAAACTGAAGCAAAGATTTGTTTAACAAAGATTGAATTCTGGAAAAAAAAAAAACCAANGTTTAACAAAGATTGAATTCTGGAAAAAAAAAAAACCAATTCAAAACACTTGTATAAACAGGAATATAAGATCTACCTATCAGTGTCATAAAAATGTGGGAGGAAACAGAACCTTAAACCATGAACAGTTTTATCAGAAAGGCTACAGCTATCTTTCCCAACATGTTTCCTGCTATTGAAAAAGGTTGTTAACATGTGTCTTTTCAATATAATGTTCACTGGAGAAAGACCTATGAGTCTCATTTCTTAGGCAAGTTATGCAAAGAAAAAAAAAGTAAGGGTGCTGTGAGAAATCAAACAATGACGTTGCTGAAGGTGAACAATTTTACCTGATGTGTGTTGGTGGAACTGGCCACGAATGGCAGTCAATCTCAAAGGTATAAGGATATTCACCTCTCCAGCTTGATAATTAACTAATACATCAACATATCTACTTCCCCAAAACTAAATGCTTATCTGAGAGATCAGAGAATGTCAATGTCTGGAATACTCTACCTGACCCTGTGGTTTCTTCCCCAAACCCCAAAAACTTTAACCTTAGACTGTCTACTATTGACCTCACCCCTTTCCTAAGTGGTCTGTAGGGGGCGTGCATAAGTGCACCAACGTGCCTACCGTCCCTGTCCTATTGTTTCTTTCATTTTTCTTATATGTATCCATGTATTCATAACTATGTTTATACTTATACCTATTATCTTGTAAGCAATTGACAAACCAAATAATATAAATAAATAAATACAAATGAGGATTTAAGGACTACGCCTGCAACCATCTTTCTATTGGAGAGAGAAGTCACGTAACCCCACATCCTTTCTTCCTCTCCATCCATTCTTCTAAGAACTGAAAATGACACTGAGGAGTCCATACCTTCAATCTGGCTTTATTTAAATGGAAGTATTGTTTCACCTCTAAAGGAAATGGAAACTCCTATTTCAAGGATGAGTAATTTTTTGCTCACCTAGCCTAAACACACAATTGGTCGAGGCTACAAGCAAGAACAGTTCTTCCCCATTTCTACAGTGATTACACAGGAGATTCTTCACTGCAGGAGATGAAATCTGCAGTAGGGATCAATCAATTTCCTCTGAACAGAAAGAAGCTCGTTTCCTGAGCTTTTCGGCTTCCCTGTCATTTTCATGTAAAGAGCAGGTCTGTAGTGGTCAATCTTTACTATAATCAAGCTAGCATAAATAACATCCTCAGTGCAGAGGTGAACTCTACAAAATACTAACTGATTGCATCCTGCAAAGTAATATTTTATTTTGCAAATGTATGAGGACTTGTCAATCTTTTTTGCTTTGGGACTCAGAGGAATTGATGAATATTTCAGAACCAGTAGCTAATATATACACTAAGCAATTGCTTAAACACATCCAGAGAGAATTAGTTGGGAATCTAAGATGCTAAGTCCACATATGGCTCTAAGCCATGACTTAATAGTGGCATAAATGCACAATATTGCACAATACTAGATGCCATCAACTATGGTTTAACAGTCACAATGGCTGGTTCACAGAACTTGCTAAGCTGAAACCAAGCAAGGATTATACAGTGCAGTGAACAAATCCAGCTACTGAGGATTTCCCCTGGATTTCTGAATGCATAAAGGAAGGACAGTAAACCTGCAGTAATAAGAAGATGCTTGCAACCTTGACTTGCAATTTTCAACAATATTTTACAAACTGAATTTGTAAAAGCTGGAAGTTCTAAGTTGCCTCTCCTGTATTCATAGATTTATCAACAATATAGAATTGAGGTTCCCATCCTTATTTCTCACTAAGATCTAAGATCTTTTTATGCCTTTTCTATAGCATTAATAGTTCATTCCTAAACTGAGTGGGGAACTCAACTTGTCCATCATGCTTAATCAATGATCTTAGGTAACAGCCTTAATATTTGGAACGACATAGCTGTTGTGGAACTGCAGAGTATTATAGAAACCCATTCATCCTAGTGACTTGGATGAAACAGTACAGTTTATGCTTGAGAAGAAGAGCCTGCTGAACTAAATTCTAAACCAAACACAAATCAAAATTTCCAGTATCACGCTTATGATATAGAACAATTTGGATAACAGCCTATTATTGATGAATGTGAAATGTATCCACTTGAATGTTAGAGATTCAATAAAAGACCTTCCTGCCACCACTCACTATCTTCAATTGGTTCATTAGGCATTACAATTCTTTAGAATAGGGCTTTCTTATAAAAAGTATCAGAAGAAATGAGCATATGGAACAGATATAATGATGTTAAACAAAAATGGATGAAGAACTCTATTATGCTGCCACCCTGTAGACAGGGGCTAAGTGAAGCAAACTGGGAGTCCTGTTCCAAAGGGAAATGGTTTTCACTGAAAATAGCTGATATAATGACATGTGGGAAAGACCTTGGGAGTCTTGGAAAAAACAAGGCTGCCATGGGAATGGTCAAATAAGGGACAGTACATCTCACAGCTGCTTAATGGGCAGGGCAAGAGATCTTCCCTACTTTCTTGGGCTGCACAAAAGGGGGCAGAATTGTGCTTTCAGACTTGCATGACTGATATCAGCTTTGTAGATGAATTAAATAGGAATTACAACAGATACTATTTTTAAAGTTAAACTGACAAATTATTTACCAATCAAATACTGCAGGCAGGCAGAAATCAATCCCCCTTTTTAAAGAGATGACTCACTTGTATTATCCTTATCCTTGTCTCCTATAGGACCAAAAAGGACCTTTTGTTCTCTGTCCCGTTCTCTATTTTTCTTCCATTTGGATCACCATATACAACTGAACTACAACAAAACAAAAATGTTGGTTAACCCAAAAAGGCCTCCAAGTCTAAGCTTGGTCATCAATGGGCAGAAATTTACCTAGGTGGCTTGTTTTAACTGCCTTGGGATGTATTTTTGAGTCAAACAGAAATCCCCACATCTCCTTCAACAACTCGCAAAAAGTTCAAAGCAGAAGCACAGTTATTCTGTCATTATTCTATTCAAGAGAAACATGGGATATTGCAGCTGCCCTGAAGGGATTTTTTTTTACACCCAAACTTTTTTAAGGGATTGAATTAGGAAATAAGATTCCTTTGATTAAGTCTACCCAAAGTTTTCAAGATACTTCTTCCAACAACTTGCTGTATATTTTTTGAACCATTCTGCCTGGAGGCAGGCCTGCCCAAAGTTGATACCAAGATTTGAATGAAGATATGCAATATCTGAAAACTGAGTTTTCAACACAAGTTTGAATCTTATTGATATTCCTATTAGACTTCTTTCCTATCTCCTGGAAACTGAGGGTATAGCAGAAAAAGATACAATGAGGATTTGAGGAATAGAATATGACCACACCGGTGGTATTTTGAAAGAGACTAGTCAATGTGCTCAAGCAAGAAGGCTGAAGAATTCCTAGTTTGCCTTTTACATGTCATAAACCTAACATAGAAGGAGAAGGGAGAATCCTTACAGGTTTAATACCAAACATCTCAAGAGTGGCCAAATCCCAGCACTACTCTCTGGTTTGAAATAGACACAAGTCATAAGAGGCAGCTAGTCACAGTGCTGCACTAAATGACACTGAAATATGTGTTATATGATGACACAAACTCAACTGTTTGTACTTGTATCAAATCACATGCAAATATCCAAGATGCCGAGTTTGGGTTACGATAGTATGATACATAGAGAGTGACAAGTTGGTCACATGACCAACTGACCACATAAGGCTTATATAAAAGCAGAAGAGAACTGAAACAAGACACTTCTACCCACTGATGGGTAATGCTGATGATGTTACTTAGCCTGGTGACGAAACATTCGGACACTAAACAACAAGCTAAGAGAACAAACTACCAACACCTTGATACACTATGCTAGCTGAGGAATTCTGGGAGTTGAAGTCCACAAGTGTTAAAGTTGCCAAGTTTTGAAGACCTCTTTACTAATACCTGCCTCCCTGCCCAGGGTTCCCACTCCAGTGACAAATCAGCTGCAATTCTGGAATCTTTGTTTTTTTTTTTGGAAGCTAGTCTAGTAAATTTGTGAGAAATTCCAGGTTTCCTGAAACATAGTCTTTAAAAAAGTAGTTCTGATTTAGTCATTAGGGAATATGAAACGCAGTGAAATTAATGTGTTTGACACATGGGGAAAAACAAGAAAACAATTCCTATCCAATTTAGTTTCAAAAACGAGACTCTGCCAAACAAAAAGTATTACTACAATACAATGTATTGGCAATCTCAAATTAAAGCAATTGTACAGGTAATTGACAGCAAACTGATGGGGCCATGTCTATACAAAGTGAGTGAAAAGGCCCTTTACCTGGAAAAAAGCAATTCTAGTAACAGGATTGGCACAGTCCTGCTATGTAACATATTGGAAGTAATTTTCCTGTATCCTGTATCAAGGAAGACAAGGGAAAGAGAGCCATTATAGAGGCTATTTCTGTGTTTTTTTTCCTAGTGATTCTTTCTGAGTTTCCACACAAAATTTACATGAGTCATCGGCTGAGATCTGGCATTAAGATAACCAGAATGATTTTGAATAGATTTAATTTAAGCCTTGGAAGAGCAGCAGAAATGCCAGAAGATTTGAAAAGGCACCACTAAGAGTGTTCACTGATGATTCCTCTGGCTTCTAGATTTGCCATGAAAGCTGCAATCTGTCTTGTATTACATTGGGCAAAAATTCCCAATAAACAAAAAAATATCCAGTATTGTTAGGGAGGCCTAGATCAGAGGTGTCAAACTCAATTTCATTGAGGGACGCACAGGGGTGGGATTCAAATTTTTTAACAACTGGTTCTGTGGGCATGGCTTAGGTGGTAGGTGTAGGTTGGTGGTCAGGTGTGGCCAACTCAATATCACTCACATAGAGGCACGCATCTCCTTGCCTGGCCTCTCATGACTGTGGGAATGTTGCAACAGTTGTAAGTGTAAAAAATGGTCATAAGTCACTTTTTTCAGTGTCATTGTAATTTTGAATGGTCACTCCACACAAGTAAAGTACCAGCAAAGGAGGAAAAAAAACTCCAGAGAAGTTCCAGAGACAGGAAGTCTAGTTCTGCCAAGAATGTAATAAGGGTTAACGGAGAGGCAGTTTCTGTAAGCAACACCAGAATGTTTCCTTCCTGCCTTCCTTACAGGATTAGGCCAGTAATTTCTTCTAACAACCGGTTCTCTGAACTGCTTAGAATGTGAACAACTGGTTTTAGCTAATAGGTGCAAACTGGTAGAATCCCACCCCGGGGATGCATCAGGGTTGTGTTTTGACCTTGGGAAGCCAGGGCAGGCATGGCCGGGATGGGCATGGCCAGCGTGATGTCATTCATGTTGGGGAGGAGCACCTGTGGTGGCCCAAGTGCTCTACCAGGGAAAATGGGCTCCTGAGTTCTATTTTCGGCTGTGACAGCCTTCTGCAACCCTCTGCCAAAATCAGAGCTCGGGGGAGGCAGTGCACACATGGCTTTTGTGACCTCCGCATTTCACTGGGATGGCCTCCTGCAACACTCTGCCAATGAAAATGGAGCTCGGGAGGACTGTGCGCAGCCCTCCTGAGCTCCATTTTCACCAGCAGAGGCACTGTGGGCTGGTCCTTTGCTGTTTCCAGGACAACCCCGCAGGCCAGATCTAAATACTCCGTGGGTCGAATCCGGCCCCCGGGCCTTGAGTTTGATATCCTGACCTAGATGTATCAGATCAAAAGCCTACTTATTTTTTAGTTAGAACAATTAATCAGTGGAACCTCTAACTAACCTCTAACTAATCAGTGGAAGGCAAGGTAGAAGATGTCTCACAATGGAACCCAACTCCTTCTCTAAGTATGGTGTTAACACATAGAAAAGGGTTTGAACTGAAATAATGCCTCCTCCATCTTGTCTTTCTTGGCTACCTTCCCTACAGGCATCACATGATCAACCCAATACCTTTGGGAAGCCCACAAACACTATGAATACTATGGATTCTTTTGCTATTTCTTCAGTACCAATGTTCAGAGAAATGAATGCTGGAGAAAGGGCATGTAATCATCATGGCTAGCAATTAGTGAACCCAGGAATGACCTGGGAATATTAGTCTTTAAGATACAATACTACTCCTGGGTCCTCATTAGCAGACAATTTAATCTAAGTAGAATCTGCCTAATTAATAAATGTAATTTATTAATTACACTGTTGATTCTTACTTCTTGGGAGGTAAGATAGCAAAAGCCTACAACTTTCCTCCCTTAAAGGATGGACCTTCTTCATTTTGATCAAGGGAAGCAGAAAAACTCTGCTTTTCTGTAGAGTTTTTGGAGAAAAAAAATGTTACATTAGGCTTAGGGTGTGGCTAACATGATGCTATTTAATTAGTATCTATATTTTGGTTTTATGTACATTTTAATTGTTTTATGGGTGTAAATCACTTAGTATCTAGAAGCATACAAATGTACATATTGTAAAACCATACACATACTATCAAGCTATGGTTTGGCGGTGCCATAAATTGCCCCACTATTTTCACATTTCATTTTGAGAACTACATATTTATGACAGAGCAGGGATACAATTATTGCCTCTCTTTTCTCAGAGAAGAGTGCATCAGATTACACCATTCTTTCATTTTGAAGAGGACTCTTCTACAATTAATCAGGTTTGCTCAACTGCAATTCTACAATTTTTGCATGGGATCCTAGAGACTGATTCAAATAATTCACTACTTTTTTTAAAAAATCAGGATTTCCACATCTTAACATTTTTCTTTCCATTTCCCCATCTATAACATTCTCCCAAGGTACACACATTCTGCTTGTTTTTTGGAGGGCATTTAGTATAATTTAGTATAATTTCCAATCATTCACTGCGCCTCAGTCAAACAGAACTATCTCATTCTCTTACGCATTCATTTTCAGCTCCATGCGCTTTGCTGAATCTTTCATTTGACTTGGTTTTCACTGTAAATCATCCAGGTTCTTACGCAACTAAACAGCCTTATCCACATACAGAACTACAAATACTCATATTCACTACGTGTTATATTCCATAAATTTCAAATCTTCAACCAATATATAAAAACTTGAAGAGTAACCATATTATATGCTGTGGTTTCGTATAACATGTATCGTATTTATATATCAAATAAATATAATCCCCAAATATCCAAATCTTCCAGACAGCAATGGTGATATAATAAGATTTTGGCCACTCTTCTGCTAGTAGAAAAGGTACACTGTCCTCATTTGAACTGTTAGCGTGGTTAGATAGCAGAGGTATTATTACATTAGTACTCAAGGTCAGATAAAATAGGTAAGAAAACAAAATGTGTGTGACTCAGTTGATCAATGCAGCTGGGCATGGACTGAACTTGAGAATTAGTGAACCGGCCTTCTTTCATTGTAGATGATAACTTATGAATCCTGGCATTCTGAAGGTTCTCCAAAATAGCCCACAGAAGGTATTAATAAAATAATTAGGTGAAACAACTGACTTCCAAGCAGACCCTTGTTTTATATTGGCATCCTTCGGTCTCAAAAGACGTGGTATCATGCTCTGAAAAGAGGTCCTAAAACAGCATCTAGTGTGGCTAAAAAGGCCAATTCAAGAGTGGCAATCCCTTCCACAATGAGGACAGATACAGTCTGTTCCCTATCCAGCCCCCAGTTTTTGCTGGTACTGGGACTGCCTCTTTGCCTCAGCCTGCCAAAGGAGTGTCTCTTCGAATTGGAGAATGCTGTGTTGTGTCTTTAACCTCCAAGCTGAATGATCAGAGGTCAAGGTTTTCCAGTTGTTGATGTCCATTCCCAAGGCCTTTAGATCCCTCTTGCAGATATCCTCATATCACAACTGTGGTCTCCCTCTAGGGCAGTGGTCGCCAACCATTGGCGACCCATCCACTGGCCGGGGACCACTGGTGGTCCATGAGAAAATTGTGGTGGTCTGCAGAGAAATGTCACCCTAAAAGGAACCCCCAAAGCAATTAATCCAGGCTGTATGGGAACACAAGGCTGCGCCACCCACCTGGCCCACAGGAACACAAGGCTTGCATTGTTTGCATTGCAAACAACACAAGGTAGTGAAGGGAGTGGGGAAAGGGTGGAGGGGGAAACCTGTCCCATTTGTCCCATGGACCTTGCCTGGCCACCGGGCTGCTTCTTTCTGCTTCTTTCTTCTTCTGCTTTTGGCTGCATGCAAGGAAAGCAGCAAAAATCTTTACTTCTGTCCTCCAAACTCCACCAGAGATGAATCCTTGGGACCCTGCAAGGCATCTTTCTCAAAGAGGCTGCGCCAGCACAAGTCTCACAAAGACTCATTTCTGGCCGAGCTTGGGGGAGAGAAAGAAAGACTTCTGCTACTTTCCTTGCATGAAACCAAAAGTCTCTGTCTCTGTCTCTGTCTCTCTCTCTCTCTCTGAGAATGGAGCTGGAGACGGTATTATGCAATCCCAAAAAAAGAATGATTGATCGGTAGGAAAATTAGGTGGGGAATTTTCCTGCAGATTTTGAGGGGGATTTTCCCAGGGTCTCTGGTCTTCAGGATTTAAAATTATGAGTTTGGTGGTCCCTGAGGTCCAAAAGGTTGGTGACCCCTGCTCTGGGGCGCTTTCCCTGCACTAATTCTCCATACAGGAGGTCTTTCAGAATCCGCCCATCAGCTGTTCTCATGTCCCTTGTTACAGTAATGATTACAATATATAGAAAGCCAATTTCTCCATATGCTTGATTCAAAAACCCATTGCTTTGTCTTTGTGTTGGCTCTTTCAATGACAAGTGGGATTAAAGATTGAACACAGATCCATTTCTGTGGGGCTTTCTTTTTTTTATTCTTGGAAGCTACAGAATTATTTGCAAGGCTTAGAGATCCCTTGTTAAAAGCCAATTTTAGATCAAATTTTAAACCAGAGTGTCATTTGCATCTTAGATTTCATGACCCTGTAGGATTTTTTTTTAACCTTTTGTCATCATGGCAACATGCCTGAATATATCATTTATCTGCCCCAAATACATATACGTTCATAATCCCTTTCCAATATATCCCTACCATTACCACAAACATTCCTATACATTTATCAACACATATATTAAAAACAAAGAGTCATCACATATCCTTGCCTGATTAATTTACTCAGTACCAAACCACTGACTGAGCATGCCACGTATTCCCATACATCTTTTACTCCATCACGTACCATTCTTAACCCATATGGCAACCAACCAGGGAAGCCTTTGTCCAGTTTCAATTACTGTGCCTTACCTATCACTGGAAAACCTTATGACACAGACTTTATCATTATTGGCCTACCACAATTCATTCAATTACTTCAAAGAAAAAAAAAAAGGAAAGTCCAGTTGCCTCCTGGAAAAGCACCTTTGGGGCAACTGTGACCTGGATGACTGAGAATCTCCATCGCCGTTTAGCTAAGCACTTTGTGACAAGCACCCTTCAAATGTACAGGAGTATAAATGGATTTCCAGAAAACATTGCAGACAACAGGAGCCATTTGCACTTCAGTTTGAGATGCAGACAACACATACTGATCCCCAACAGCCTGCGCCTGTATTCAATGGTGAACGGACACAGGTCAGAAAATATCCTGCAGCTAAGAAGGCTCCACATACTTTTACAATATTCAGGTGACTCTGAGGACACAAGTCAACCTCCAAATAGCCTCAACAACTCTCTAAAAGAACACATATGACCAGCTATCTGTAAGGAACATAAATCCTTTCGTTCCCCATCATCCAGTCAGAGCTGAAGAAACTTCTTGGATGAGAAGTAAATCATCTTCAAAGAAAAACAAGAAAGTCCAATTGCCCCCTGAGAAAGCACCTTTGGGACTACAGCCAATCACCAACATTGAAATGGCCTTTGTTTGGCATGGAACACAATGAGTGAGTTCCACCTGCACTTCTAGGTCCCTATTGGTTTCTGTGTTTTATTCAAAGTGCCGGTTTTAGGTATAAACCCTACTAGACTTGATGCTCTTGGAGAAAAATCTGGATCTGATTTGGGCTAATTGATGTGTCCTGGAAGATGCTGCTGTAGGGTGCTCAAGAGGAGCTAAGGCTCAGAGGCATTACTCCTCCCAGTGTATGCCTATGCTATGGCATATTCTCTCACTAGAAACTACCAACTTAGCCCCAATTTTTTTAACCTTCCAAAATGTTCAGAAAAATAAGTTTTATTAGACCATTCCTGGGGATCGAATTGCTGATATTTTGTTGATCCAGTGAGTCATGTATTTTGTTTTGGTTTAATGAGTCAATCTAATTTTAAATTATTTACCACGGATGTCTTAATTGGGATTGCTTATGTTATTGCCAGTGTGGTAGACTGCTGAGAATCTACAAATTTAATAAACGCATAAACAAAATGTGCTCACTTTACCTTTTCAATAAGGACACCAGGCTGGTTATGGAAGAATGGACCCAAATTCCTACACAGCAGCGAAAAAGGCTGTTTCCTAGTATGATTTGATTGCTTATTGTACCCTATGAATATCAATAAGTGTCATACCTTATGATTCTTGTCTCTTGATGAATGTATCTTTTCTTTTATGTATATTGAGAACATTTGCACCAAAACAAATTCCTTGTGTGTCCAATCATACTTGGCCAATAAAAAATTCTATTCTATTCTTTAAAAAAAGGCTGACCATCTTTTGTGGGAAGACCTTGGATGTATCTATTGTAGCTAAAACTGGATTTAAGGAGGCAAATGTCTTGTCACAGTAACACATCATGCTAGGTGACTTCCAATAAAGGAGAATATTCAGGGATCAAATGACCATAGCCATAATTTCAATTGGGAAAATGTGACAATCAGGCCAAGTCCAAAAATGCCAGGGAACTTCTAGAAGCCTGGCACTCTGTTAAATCAACCATCCACAGACATATAGACATTACATCTACAGACTAGGAAAAAGAAGCAACCAACCCAAAAGAGAACAAAATGTCTCCAGCACCTCTCCACCAGTAATCGGCACCCAGATCAGCATAGATTAACTTTAAGGTTAACTTCAGACCAACAATCAAGTAAATAATACCCCGATCAAGGCACTGTGAAACAGCCATCAGTAAAAGCCCAATCAAAGAATCTCTAAGATTGCCTCCCATCCACACAGACAGGCAAGAGATACCAGAATATAAACTGACAGCAAACAGCACTCCTTACAAGCACTGATGATATTACCTAGTTAGGGTAATGAAACCTCTGCAAGAAAACAAGCTCATTTATTTATGAAATAAATAAAACAAGCACCAAATTTTGATATTATTTGTTCACTGAGACATCCTTGATATATCAGTAGGACTCTTGTGAAGTTCTGATAGCAGGAAGTCAACAGCAAAGATATACTGCAGAAGGATTCAGCAAATCCCAGATGGGATAAATATATTTTACAAATGCATACATTCTCAAAACTAACAGATTAAGCACCAAGAAACTTGGTTTACTTTCAGCTACAGGCTCCTTTGTCTTTCTGCCTCTCCTCAAAACAATCCTAATCCTCAGCCAGGCAGAAAGAGATTCAACTGAATCTCTGCCAATTCCTGGCTTCTTCATTTTTTTATTTTTGTGAATTTTGCTCCTTTGCTATCTTCTTTAGAGGAAGCTAGTCCCTCTTTCCTGTGCTGAGGGCTTGGATAGCTAAACCAAGAAGACCAAGGTAACCATTCTCCCTGTGTGGTCCATTCTGAAGTACCATCTGTCTTGAGTTTACCCCAACCACACTTCAGTGCCAACAATTAAACGATCTGCTCATGTTAAAGACTGGATAAATTAAATATGCAACAGGAGATTGGGGTGTAGATAGGAAGCTTAAGTGGATGGGGGGAGGGAATTATTCAGGGCTGCAAGTCAATTGGGGGAGATGGATTTAATTGAGTTTGCAAATATTTAATTATTATTAGAGAGCCTTAAGCCTCTATGAGTTTTTATTCCTGAAGTGACAAACCTATCTATGAGTTTTAGATAAGATTTCAGAACAGATACATTTTATCTTTATGATCCTTCTAAACATTTATTTATTTAGATTAATAAATACATTATTTAATATAAAAATAAATAAATTTATAATTCTACAATTTATAATCAAATTATAAAATTGATGCTGAATGAAATAAACAAAGTAAGGGTTTAAATGTTGATAAAAAAATAGGATCGCCAACATGATCACCAAGGACCAATGACGGATATGGCACAAGAAGAAGTGGTTTAAATAAAGAAGTTACAATATAATATTTACAGACCCTTTCCTTTGTTTATCCAGTACAAGTAATAAGTTGCTACATACATATGAACAGGATTTAGACTGCTGCTTGCATATTAAAGCCCATGTCACATTGCACCAATGGATGGAAAGAGGATGTAAAATGGAGAGAAACACTTGCCATCCATTGGTTAACGCAATTCATCTGCCGTTTGTACTCACTGTGTCTGTTTTTCTTTTCCTTCTAATCCGTCAGCAATCCGTCGACTGAGGTTCCATCCGCTCAAAAGTTTTGAGCTGCTCAAAACTTTTTGAGGGGAAATGTATCCACACACGTACGTTTCTGCATCTGCTACGCATACGGGGAACATCCGTTCTGCATGCCGTCGTCATCTCCCATTTACGTGTCCCTACATCCGCTAGGCAACCGCTGCGCATTCCGCGCAACTCAAAATCACTCCAGCGGTAAACGGAACAGGGAGGAAGCGAAACGACGGCGGAACGGACGCAAGCGTTAGTAGCACGGACAGGACAGAAAGAATGCAAAGCAGATGCAGCTCGCATAGAAGCATTTAAAAACAGAAAAAACGTTCACAGAGGGACCTATCTCGGATAATTAGGATGTCTACAGGATGCATAGGGGATGCAAAAGGACCACCCAAGTGGAAAACCTATATTGCCTATAAAAAGGGGGAGCAACACTGTCCATCATTCAGGATCAATCTTCCACTTTACTAGTCCAGCAGCCCTGCTGTGCAGACCTCGGCAGCCTTCATCTGGTCTTGCTCTTCCACAGCAATCGCATTGATGTCCACACATGGATATCGTCCTAAGACACTCCTTTTGGTAGCCACCAATCGTTCCTGCAACAGTGCGAAGCCATCTACAGGCCTTTCAAACTGTTCTAGTTACGGGAAAAAAGGAGGCGGCCAGAAAGCGTCTGGGTCCGAAGATGATCGGTGGAGAAGAGCAGATACGGACTGGTACAACAAGCTGATGGTGGAGCTCAGGAAGCCGAAGAAACTCGTGCATTTCCAGAACTCATGAGAATCCTCCAGCCATGTTTTGATCAAAGGTTGTGGAGCGGCTGACACCCCAGGTTGACCAAGCAGAGCACCAACCTTCCGGCCCAGCGCTGGACCCTGGGCTGAAGGTGGCAACCTGACTCTGCACACCACCTGGCCTCCAGGGAACCACCTACAGAGCTGCAGTACGGCTGGAGGGTGCCACAGCAACACCATTCAAGCATTGTGGTCAGATAAGTGGTGCAGGCCATTATGCGAAGAATACCTGGAGGAAGCTCCTCCAGTGTCCCCTCCACTGAAGAAGCTGAAGAAAGTTGGCAGAGAGCAGTGGTTATCAGAATTGGAACTTCCCCCACACCGTTGGAGGCCATCGGATGGAAGCACGTGGCCTGCAAAGCTCTCAGCCAACTCAGGGTCCACTTATTTCAAATCTTACAAGTGGCTTCTTCAGCATCATCCATCTTCACCATGGTCGATCGCTGACTACAAGTTCATTGTACATCGATGCTTCAGGCAACGGGTCAGCTTCAGATTGCCCAGGTATAACAAGCGCCAAGTGACCCTAAGAGGGGCTGGAACGCATCATCATGGGCTCCCAGATCCAGCACGCCTGCCCAACGAAACGCAAGATGTGCCCTACTCATCGGGGGAGATGACGCTTCTCTCCTCAGCAACCTAACCTCATGAAGCCTTACACTTCCAGAACTCCAGCGCCTCACCCGTTGAAGAGACGGATTCCTTCAACTACAGGCTGTCCAGGGCAAGGCGGATGTGGAGAACGCTTTGGCAATCCTGGCCAACAGGTTCCAGGTACTCTCACCAACCATCAGAGCATTCGCCCACGAACCGGAGGAGGATCGTGGAGCTTGCGGCTATCCTGCACAATCTCATGCACACTCGCCGACTATCTCAGTCTTGCAGAAACAGGCTCGTGGACCTCCAACACGGGCAATGGGGACATGGAGCCGGGTGGAGGCAACGGCGAAACCTGATAGACTACTGAAGGATGTGCAAGGCCCCAACCAGAGCTTCACGTGAAGGGAAGAAGCAGTGCAACACTCCCTGAGAACACTGCTGCAACTCCCCAGCTGGAGGCAGTGGAGTGGCAAGACAGATGATAGATGATTAATGGATGCTTCCTTTCAGGCACTGTCTCATCACCTGATGAAAGTTGGACTTGTATGTTTTGGGTGGGCCTCTCAATGAAAACGGGCATTTAATAAAGCGTTGTGTTTATGTTCAAATGTGTGGATCAATCTTATTCATTTAATGATAATAAAGGGCCAAAGGTGTGGGCACCTGGGAGGGTGGACCATACAGTCCCACCCTATGCTTTGCACTGGAAGGTTTATCTATCCAACAATTATCTTAACCCATCCACGGTATCCCTGCCATCCCACAGCTATCGCTTACCCATCCAAAGTTTCCCTTGCCATCCCAAGCTATCTCATAACCCATCCCACAAGCATGCAAAGGCTTAAAACCCATTTCTAAAAGTTTCCATCAAGACTTTTATTTAATAAAATAAATGAAGCAAGTGTTGGTAAGCAAAGATTTAATCTTTATTAATAACAAGCTGTAAAAGAAAACTTACCCAAGTCAAGTGTCCAAAGTCAAACAATAAAGTCAACAGTAGCCACCCAAGACTCTGGCACTTCTTGCTTGGTCACTCAGAGGTGGTGCCCAGTCTCAGGGTGAAGGGTCAGGTCTGTGAGGTGGCTGCTGCCTGGAAGTGTGGTCTGAAGCGCCTGGCCCCGGAGAAGGACAACAGGGGACGGGTGTTGAGGAAGCTCTCAGACAGCTGGCTCAGCCCCATGATGTTGAGAGCCCCTTCCTCCATGATGTGGGGTGTCAGCCCCAGTATCCCTGATGACAGATGTACTGAGGCCCGCTTGGCTGTGGGTGAGAGGAGGAGCAGTGTGTGGGGCTGTCTGGTCTGCAGCAGGGGTGAGGAATGGTGTTGGTGGAATCGGTGGACCGTGGGTGGGCATCTCAGTGGCATAGGGTGGCATGGTGGCATTGTGGTGCGACACGGTGGCCGTCCGATCAGTGAACATGTGCTGGACAGTGGGAAGGGCTGCTGTCTGTGCTGCTTGTTAACCTCTGGTAGCCGTAGCCCTTGTAGGTGAGGGCTGTGGAAGCCCTTGGAAGGGAAGTGACATCACTGGGATGGACGGAGCAGACTGGACTGGTGGGAGCAAGGTTCATCTGGGTCTGGAGGGTTGTGAAGCAGAATCGGGTGATCCCTGTCCTTCACCCACCTGGTACTGGGGTTCCGCATGTCCATGAGGGTCTGGTTCACATAGGTTGAGGAAAGGCTTGTTGGTTGGAGGATGAGGAGTCCAGTGTGGACCATCTGAGAGAGGAGATCTATGCTTGCTCTGGATGGTGTACCCTGATCTCACAGCAGGCAGTGTGGCTTCTGCCCCCCTGCCTGTCTGGCTCTCTGCCTTCCCTGTTGGAGGTGGAGCTGGGGGGGGGATGCAGGTTCTGCTGTGTTGGAAGTGCATCTTCCTTTTTCTCCCACTGCGTCAGGGGGTCCTCCACGCACTCGACGCATGGGTAGTACAGCTGTCGGGGGGTCTCCATCGTGGCACGCTCCACCAGATACCTGCCTGGAGACAGGCGCCTGAACTCTCTGCTGGAAGAGGACTAGGCTCTCAGCAGGCTGCCGGAGAGAGAGGGGTTGTGAGAGGGGCTGCTCCTCGGTGCGGATCTTCACCCTCTCAGGAAGCTGCACTTGGCCATCAATAGGTCCTCTCGGTCCGTCAGCTTTGACGCCGGCACTGGCCCAGAATTCTTTGAGGTTGGCAGCTTCCCATCTTCCAGGTGTGCATGTGCTTCCACCAGCCGTGGAGCAACCTCCGAAGTGTAGCCCAGCTCTCCGCCTTCTCTCTCCAAGCATGCCTTGCCTTCCTTTTGGTGTCCCTTATAGAGCCCTGTTGTCCTTCCACCATTGATATTCATTCTCTCATCATCGAGCAGTACCAGCAAACTCATCCTCATGTTCCTCCTCTTCTATGTTGTCTTGCTCCTCTCCCGTTCTCGCGCATCTGCCCTCCTTCCTCACTTTGGCAAAGGACCACATTGGGCCCTCATCAGAGGATTCCGGTTGTAGGGGCTGCTCCTTCCACAAAAAAGGAGGTTTCGGCACACCACCACCAGCAGCAGCAAGAGCCCAAGCAGGACCCAGGATCAGCAGCAGCAGAGTAAGCACCAAGCAGCGCAGCAGCACCGCAGACCAGCAGGAACCAGGAGCACCAGCAGGACCCAGCAGCACCAAGCAGGACCAGCAGCAACCAAGCAGTGACCACAGACGAGGAGCAGCCGCCAGCAAGAGTAAGCCACCACAGAAGCACCGAGCACCAGGAGCAGCGCCAGCAGAGTTAAGCACGCAAGAAGAAGCCCAGCACCAGAGCAGTGGCCAGCAGAGTAAGCACCAGCAGAAGCACCACCAGCCAAGAAGCAGCAATCATCAGGCTCCTCACAGAAGCACCCCAAGCACTCCAGAAGAGCGAGCCTGGGCTGACAGATCAGCACCAGGCAGAGCACCAACCTGGTCGCAGAAGCAAGCATCAGCAGAGTAAGCACCAGCCGCAGCACCACCGCCAGAAAGCAGCTTCAGCAGAGTAAGCACCCAGCAGAAGCACCACCCGCCAGATTAGCAGAGAGCATCAGCTCCTCCCAGAAGCAGCATCAGCAGAAGCCCAGCCCACGAAGAATGAGCGAGCCTGGGCTTGCAGAAGCCCCAGTCAGAAGCAGAGTGAAGGGCCAGCGGGTGGAGGGTGGCCCTGGTCTCTTGCCAGAGTGGCTAGCAGCAGATGGCTGAGCTTTCTCTTCTTCCCCATGGTGTGCGCGGTTTGCTGGCTGAAACTGCTGGCTGGAACAGGCAGCTGGAGAGCTGTGTCTGAAAGCAGGCTTTTCCTCTGAATGTTGACCTGCTGGAACTGCTTTCCCTTATATCCGCAGCGGCTACGCAATGCATTCCTCCCCGCATGCTGTCATATCGCGTGAAACGCTAGGCAATCCGCTAGGCTCTCCGCTCTGCATCCACTTCATCCACTCGGCATCCGCTGTGCATCCGCTTCATCCCTCTCGCGCGTTCCGCCTCTGCATCCGCTGTATCCGTTCCACGTCCGCTTTGCGTGGTGCGTCTCCTGCCGGAAGCCTTGCGGATTGCCATCCACTTCCCATTCTGCTAAGGTTTCGCGTAGGAGCATCTGCTTTCCATTTCCCCCTACGTCCTCACCCCCGTCCATTCTTCTGTGTTGTCCCGTCTGGGTTATTGCAAATTTTTGCCCCTTTTGAGAGTGGTATATACAACGGATGGACGTTGTTTCTCGTCCGCTGTGTCCTTTTTACAAACGTTTTTTGCATCCGTCGGCCAGTGTGACAGGGCCTTAAGCAGGATAAAAGATATATAAACACTGAGTTAGAGAATATTTGTAGCTTAGGGTTGAACTATGGGATCACTGATGTTCTTTCTAGTTGCTTTCTTGTTGATATTTCATAACTTAACTAGGTAACTTAATCAGTTCTACACCAGCATAAAATAATCAAGTTCAGAGAGCATCAAGGACCCCACAAATAAATGAGGGTGTCCAAAAATAAGCTTTCAATGAGAAACTATTACTGAGTTCCCATTTGCAGAAAACTGCAGATTTAGAAATATTCCATCCATAGTTGATTTAGAGCAGGGCAGTCAAACTCCCAGTCCGCTGGCCATGCCCACGGCCAGTTTAGCAAGGGTGGGGAGTCCCAATATGTCCTGTGATGCCGCCATGACGCTGTGAGTTTGATACCCCTGATTCAGAGTCACCTTGTAAGGGAGATGGGTGACATACAAATTTAATTAATATTTGGAATATTTGTATAGGAATTAGAATCTACAGGGGAGATACAATCAATGGCACTCCTTAAATAGGCTATAACTGAGCTTGAAATAGTGAATTATGATTAGACCTGGCCTATAACTGCATGATTGAATACCAGTATAGTAGTAAATGAAATTAAAAAGACTTAACCCAGTTCTAAAATATTTTCATATTGTTGTCAGCAAGCTACATAGATATGTTCAAATTACTTTAAATGATTTTGAATAAGTCTTCACATGCCACATATGTATAAATGGAAATTATTTCAACTTTAACTCTCAAGGCAGTTTTCCCTTTAAAATAACAGTGGCAGGCAGGCTACTGTAAAGCACTGATAGTTATGGAAGAGGAGGAACAAATGACAATTGATGATCCCAGTCAAACCTGTGGGAAAAATACTCAATCTCCACTTCCCATTCTTAAGTAAATGAGTGTTGATTGGTGATTGAAATGGTTCAGGAAGGGCAGGAGTCAAATGATGGCAAACCTACCCAGAGATTCAGGAATGAGTGTGCAAACCTACTGAGTGTATTGAAAGGATTGTGATCAAGCCTGAGGCCCACCCTTTGTGAACTGCATCTTTTGACAACTCTTGTCATTATCTTCTCTTATGCAAAGTCTAGACAGCAGCTGCTTAATCACAACTACCTATGCCCTTCCCAAGATTACTGCTGCATTTTTTAAAAGTTTATGTAACTCAATGGAATAAGCAATCTTTCTCTCGCAAATTCACAAAGATGGAAAACCTGAGGTACCACTGTATTTACTAGAGTTTACTTATCTATGAATACAAACAAGCTTTGGGTTAAATACTCATTTCTGAAAAAGAAAAGTTTGGAATACCTGACATGAACATACTAACACCTCTGTAGGCTAAGTATGAGCTTAAGTCACCATGTTAAAATCCTCCATACTTCATACATATCAACTGTCAAAAGAAGTTTTATAAAGAATGTTCTTAGATTTTTGATAGATCCTCTTTCAAATAAACGGGAAAGGCACTGTCTTAAGAAGTCATTATTAGACTACTCGCACCTTTTAACCAATAATTAAGGAGTTTGATCTTCATGAACTTTAATATCAACTCATCTATGCAACATCTCCCCGGCTAATGTACCAATCAATCCTAAATAACGTATGCGCTCCAAACATTTTGCGCTTCGCAGTTCAAAGCAAAATACTGAGATGTCTTTAGGAATTTGTATTTATTGTGTTAATCAATAGGCTTTCAGTAAACTATCCCACCTTCTCAGCAATGCTTCCAAAATTATTCAGAAGAATTGCTCTGGATGTCCTAAAGGTGCCTTTTCAACAGGCAACAGGACTTTCTTTGTTTTTCCTTGAGGACATTCTGGCAGAACTGAAGAAGCTTTTGGGATGAAAAAGCAAAATGTCTTCAAGCAAAACAAGGAAAGTCCAGCTGCCTTTTGAAGAAGCAACTGTGACCTGGATGACTGAGAATCTCCAAAGACAATTGCTCTGGATCTTATAGCAGCTCAACACAGGTTTTTCAGGAAATCCTTTACAGGTTTTCATCATCCATGGCTGTAATTGTCCTTAGGAAATTATCCATTAAAATCTTTCAGCAGCGGGAGCTTCTTCTATGGAAAGCAACACCTTTAATGACTAAGTGAAGCTCTTCTTCTGCATTGTTTCCAGTGCCCAGCCCTGATAGGTAGGGAGTTTACTGGGCAATGTCCTCAATTTCTGAAGTTAAAGTGGGAATAAACATCCAAAATGATACGTCTGTTAGCTTTATGGAAATAAGTGCTGCTATTTTTAGAACAGGCCTTTTTTTTCCTTTTTGACCATCTCCAGTCTACCATTAACTTGCACTCGTACAATAACACTTTGCCACTGAGGATGAGTCACAGTCAAAAAGCTTTTGCTCGCTATCCACTGAAAGGTTACCAAAATTCAAATATTAGGTACAATTTTCACTTCTACAGTTGAAGGATCTTTTCTCTGTGTGAATATATATGTATAATTTACTTAGATGGCTGCTGAGCTGGAGAATGAGCAATTCTTATTTTCTTTGTATGATCTATCAGCAAGCTCTTTAATTTATCTATCTTAAAAAGCATCTGACTGTTCCCCGCTTTCCAATATTACTTTAGAGGAAAGAAAAAAATCAGGAAAAAAGGACTTGATTGTTGGCAGCAAAGCAGTAGCTTAAAAAAAAAAATCCGTAATTCATTTTTAAAATGTTTAGTACATAAGTAAAATCACATCTGTAAATACCATACAATGACAAAATGTAAACTAAAAATAAAAGTGAAGCAATGGAACTGTAACAAGAGCAATTAATAACATAACATGGATATAACTGTCTAAAATTAACAACAAAGGCAGTCATATATTTTGGCCAAATCTCTGAAATTATAAAATGTTTACATGAACATATTTCAACATATTGCTACAGAAAAAAGCCCAATTGTAGATGGCATTCAAAACTCCCTGTCCCGAGTCCAAGACCTACAAAATTAATGGTTAGTTGGACAAATAGTTCTTTCTCTATCTCTCTCCCTCTCCCCTTCTCTCCCTTTCTCCTCTCTCTCTCTCCTCTTTCTTTTCCAGTTCCTCAGCATTGGTTCTAGAAAACTAGCACTAATATTTTCGCCTACAGAAATTCAAGGGAAGGAACATAACATAATATAATGATAAAGTTCTCCTCTCTGTGTAAGAGATCATTTGGTGTTCACAACTGTTTTGAATTTAATTTCCATCAATCCTGATAGCACTGACAATGGCAAAGAATTATGAGCATTTGTGGTCCAAAATATATAGATATTATCAGCTTGTCCAACCTTGGATAATAATTCACCATCCTGTTAAGTGATCACTAGATTTGTTAGTTTTATGGTTTTATTTTGGTTTTTTGCAGATATTAGTGCATATCCAAGATTTTTTTTTCTTGTATAGTTAATCAAAATTATTTTACATAGACAGTCTTGTCAGTGTCTGGGCACAATTTAAGATTTATGTTCTGCCCTAAATCAATAGTAGTCAGAAAGAATATTTGTCTCAACTGGTAGATCTGAAGAGTACTTTGTATTAGTTCAGCCTGGGAATTAAGGGAGTTGAATTTAATATTTCAGAAGGATATCAAGAGATGCAGCAAATCAGCAAAGATATCTGAATTTCAGTTCATTTCTTTATATATAAATAAAAGTAACAAGGCCAATCAATTCCAGAAAACACTGGATGGCATACAAGAAACAAAGCATGGAAACAAGCCAATCAACAAAGAATGACAGTTAATCCTGAAGGAGAAAGCTGCGCTTTTCCAACAAAATGACATCTTCAAAGAGCCATCTGTTTATTCTAGCCCAAAGATAAGAAAAGAGCCAAATCTTCAAAGCTCATACAAAGGAGAGCAGGGTGAAGGCTATATCTCTAGAGAGATACTATGCCAAAGGCAGGGACCATAGCAGAGAAGGCCCACTTCCTTGGTCTCATCAGATGGCATGACTTGAAAGATGTGGCTCCAAGCATGCCAACTCTATCCAATTGCATAGGATTGGCCAAAACAATTAGCATAGCATGATCCACCAAAACAACAATAATAATTTTCTCATCACTTCTTACTCTGAACCAGACAGCAAAGTTAAAGTAATCAAAGGCTACCATTCTGAAGAATTCAAGAGGTTTTATTTTTCAATTTCCCCCAGTCGTTTCTTAAAACGTATAGGCCAGGCAAGTTAACAGTAAGTGTGGTCTGGGCAAAGAAGCCAAACAATATTTTTTGGCTATTACGCCTTGGAGAGAAGTTTCTAAGACCTAGAAATAACCTATGGTTGTGTGAACCTCAAGAAATAACCTATAGTTGTATGAAAAATCATAAAATAGAAAATAAAATAAAATAGAATAGCTAAATTGATCAGCCCCCTTCTGGATCCCATTTAACTCAACAACACTGTCAGGGATAGTAAATATGCTCTGAATGAAAACTTTATCTGAGGGTTGAAAAGGTCTTGATAGAGCAAGAAAGATTCTCCCTTTTTCTATCTAGCTATTTACTTATCTACCTACTACAGGTATTCCTCGACCTTCGATCACAATTGAGCCCATTTTTTTTCCCATAAAGCACCACATAACTGAGGGTCAAACTATTGGAAGGAACTTGTCTTTTTTTGCAAGCTTACTCAGACATTAAGTTCTTCAGGAAAACTGGTCAGAGCTATGGTTGGTGATAATTTATATAGGAGAACTTTCTTGATGTGTCCGATGAACTTTCAAGCTGTTTCTTTGACATTAATGAAAGTTATATCTGGAAGGCCACAGATCCCCATATCCTTAAGGAAGAGATTTTCAGAATTTCAACTGGTGGGGTCCAGGAAACCTTTCTGCTGTGGCCTCTGTCATTTAGACCAAGGGTTTCAAACTTGGCAAGTTTAAGCCTTGTGGACTTCAACTCCCAGAATTCCTGAGGTAGCATGACTGGAGGAGGAATTCTGGGAGCTGAAATCCAAAAATCTTAAAGCTGTCAAGTTTGAAGACCCCCTGCTTTAGACTATTGTCCCACTGGAGATGAGTTTACTCTCATCTCCTCCATCTTCACCACTCTCTTGGTGTTCTGGAAGGCCTTAAAACCTATCTCCGCTGGCTGGCCTGGAGCAGCTGATAGAGTAGACAGAAAATCCTCACCCTCATGTTATCTGTCCTCTTGGTTTTCAATCTTTATCTAATCTTTCTTCATTTTAATTGTACTGTATAAACTTTTTTATCTTCTGTAAGCCACACTGAGTTACTGCAATACTGAATTGGGCAGCATATAGATTTTATGAATAAATAAATGTAAGGAACTTACATATGTCTCTCTTCCAGGGGTGGGATTCAAATTTTTTAATAACCGGTTCTGTGGGCGTGGCTTAGTTTGTGGGCATGGCTTGGTAGTCATGTGAATGGGTGGACATGGCTTGGTGGTCATGTTATTGGCTGGGCATGGCCAACTCAACATCACTCACATCGAGGCATGCATCTCCTCACCTGGCCTCTCATGACTGTGGGGATGCTGCAACAGTTGTAAGTGTGAAAAATGGTCATAAGTCACTTTTTACAGTGCCAGTGTAACTTTGAATGGTCACTCCACACAAGCAAAGTACCAGCAAAGGAGGGGGGAAAAAACTCCAGAGACATTTCTGAGCAGGAAGTCTAGTCCTGCCAAGAATGTAATAAGGATTAATGGAGAGGCAGTTTCTGTAAGAAACTTCAGAATATTTCCTTCCTGCCTTCCTTCCAGCATTGGGCCAGTAATTTCTTCGAACAACCGGTTCTCCGAACAAACGGTTCTCCGAACCTGTTTACAACTGGTTCTAGCGAATAGGTGCGAACTGGTAGAATCCTACCCCTGCTCTCTTCCTATAAGCGGGATATTATTTCCTGTCCCTCATAGCAGGCTACTTCTAAGAACGTCCCTTTGGAAGGACAAAATATTGAACACTCCTTGGAAGGAGACCTTTGAAAGGTCCATCCAAATGTGGCAATGTGCAGCTGAAGCAGCCAGGAAAAAAATAAATAAAACAGAACAATAACTGATGTAATCTGCAATAGAGATCAATTTGAGTAAAGGATCCATAGCTTCAGTGCACTCGAGGGATATAATCAGCCTGTTTTTACTATTCACCCACCATTTTATTAAGACGTAAATGTTACCACTGGCAAACTTCATTGATTGTAACATATGGTTGACTCAGCCCAAGAAAAACATGTAAAAGTTTTTTTTTTAAGTGGGGGGGAAGCTAACCTTCAGATATAAATAGAGCGTGAAATATGTATAAACATAAGATATATTTTATATTGTTATATTTATGAGTCCCAAATGTTTAAATATTTTTTCAACACCAATTACAAGTTACTGGATAAATGATAGCAGTCTTTGTATATAAGACCAAAAATGTCAGTGGTGTTTTAATTTCCAGCAGGAGAGAAGAAATTTGTAACTTCCTGCCTCGAGTTCATGCCTTCAACATTCTATATGTACCATTACTGCCAAAGACCAAAAGTATATAACTGAAGAGCAGTACTTAGAGAAGAGATCAAAGGCTGTATTGTGCTATTATTATTATTTTTAACTGATATGACAAAGGCGACTGAATCACGTAGAAGTGGGGCTTTGTCTAATTATGGGCCGGCTTTAGCCTTGTAAGTAGTCATCATAATTCACCTTTTATTTTAACTCTGGTTAAAAGGTGAATTCACCCCAATTGTTCTGAAGGGGTTATTAGAAACATTCAGAGGTGATGAGAAGATGAGTGAATATTGCTACCACTTCTTTTCACTTCTCAAATCAGGTGCAAAACTAGAGTTTTGGTTCTGAAATGTTGCAAAACAAACTGTCAGGGTTGCAACAAATCCATCCTCATTCAAAGCAACAGTTTCTAGTTGCATCTCAGAAAAAGTAAATTGGTTTATTAGAAATTGCCTTGTTGGAGCACGGCTGGGTGCAGCCAATACTAAATCACATCATACATTTCCCCCTTGAACCTGGTCTTTCCCCCACCCCCTGGATGTGACCTCTCCAATAGGACACATCAGTCTCCAAGAGTCATCCATCATGCTCTCCAATAACCTTCTTATGCTCCGACAACTTTGGGCTGCAGAGTTGATTATCTAGGCATTTCAAGAATGCCTTGTTTTCCTCCCATTCCCTTTTTGCGGCAGCTAAAAAGACCAAAGGAGTATCTTTTTAGTTGACACAAACATTACATGTTACATCCAAAATGATTATAGACAGTTCTTGACTTAAACATTCATTTAGTGACTGTTCGACGTTACAATGGCCCTGACAAAAGAGACTTGTGACCATTTTTCACACTTATGACTGTTGCAACATCTCCCATGATCACACAATCAAAATCAGAATGGTTGACAACTGACTCGTATTTATGACAGTTGCAGTGTCCCAGGGTCATATGATCTCCTTTTGTGATCTTCTGAGAAGCAAAGATTCACTTAACAACTGCAGTGATTCAGCTGTGACAAGAAAGGGCGTAAAATGGGGCAAAAATTAATTTAACTGATTAAATTAAGTCTTGGACTCAATTGAGTCTTGGACTCAATTATGGTAAGTCAAGAACTATCTGTACCAACATGTTGCAGGTTATTCAAACTTGTTTCGCTAATAGTTTCCTTGACAGAAGAGGATACTGTAAAGAAAAAGAGAGAAACCTGCTCTATTATCACATTAGCTGTACATCAATCATCAAACAGAGAAGTTATTCCAATTATCCAATGAAAACAATAATAAATGTTTGTTGTTGTAACCAGTGGATACAACTCATCACACATAAAACATAAAGGGGCGAAAACTGACTCAATGCAAATAAATTAAACTAATTTCAAGTATCTATCCAGACCAAATGTAACTAATTAATAGTATCAATAATTACTAATTAATAGTTTAAATAATTACATGGATTCAAAGCTATGCATTGCTAACCTTAAAAATACTACCTGGTCAGTAATTTAAAGATCAGACAAGTAGATGTTTCTAATTTTATTTTCCAAAATTAGAGCACAAATAGCCTTCTTCTAGCTTTTGCCCTCCAACAACAATTGAAATTACATGTCAACAACATCTGAAGGACATGATTCTGAAAGGCTATAATTGTGAGTTTCCGATAGCCAGATGTTGGGAAGAATTATTTCTAAAAAGGATTAGTCATATATAATTTAAGCCAAGAAACTCACCTTTTTTATTTCTCAGGCTTCAGGCATAAATTGTTCATGCATTACTTTTATATGTTAATATTTAATGTATAAATGTTTAATTTACTTCCTATTTCTAGAAGTGCAGTTGGCCTGATGGGAGCTGTATATAGTTTATTCACACACTGCATCTATTCATATATGATTATGTGAGCCATATTTATAATGCAACTAAATTCACTAGGCACCAAACCAAAATTAAAAATAATACATCCCTGATTGCAAGATTTTAAAATTCAGAAGTCAGAATCACATTTAAAGGGGAACCAGGTTTTCTGCTACTCTAATGAGCTTCCATGTCCTTTTCTTTTTTACAGCCAGAGTGGGGAGGGAGAAGGAGTCAGAATTTAAACAAATGTTGATTTTTAACTAATCACATTGCCTAAATGGTTTAAACAATGGCAAATTGCAATTAGTAAGAACTGTGGCTTTAAGTACCAACTTCTTCCTAATCCATAATTCCTGACTTTGGGATTATGGTTAGTTGAAAACTGGAAGCCCATGCTTCTGTAGAAGAAGAAAGAATTAGGCACTTAATAATTGTGGCTTCTCTTAGGATGTTATCATTTCTAGTTGCATCCTTCTAATCCAGTTTATTTAAGCACCAGAGGCAGACTGAAAAGGGCATTGGTACTTATCTGATACGCCTGTTCTCTTTGAGCTGTGAAGAGCATCCAGTAGTAGGAGGTGCTTCAGTCTCTGCAAGTCTAGGCTGGGCTTAATTTCTGGAACACTCCTCTTCCTCCACAGGACTCCTCCCCCGCATTCCCCCGTTTTGGCGAAGACGAGAGAATAAACACCCTCGCCCTCGCCTGATTCGTTGGCCAAAATGGGACCCCACCAGATGGAAAAAAGGGTGGGGCTGGATACTCTTCACAGCTCAAAGAGAACAGGCGTGTCAGGTAAGTACCAACACCCTTTCTCCCATGAGCTGTTCAGAGCATCCAGTAGTGGGAC